>NQII01005262.1:77036-118947 GCA_002778355.1 Clitarchus hookeri | reverse complement strand
CCCAATGCATCGGCTCGCGCCACCTAAGCACGGTTGACACCTGGCTGTGGAGAGATGAAACAAATGCGACTTAAAATGCTAATGAGATGTAAACATGATATCCCTTATATAAACATAATTAAACACAATTTACATAATAAAACACAATTACCCTTGTACTTACATAATAAAACACCATTATATTAATATTAAATATAAGTATTGACTCGTAGCAGCCACTGCATTGCCAACTTGAAAATGTCACATGTCCCTGGCTGGCTATGTATGTGATGACTGTTTTGACACACGATAATTATGGTATACATCAATACTGAATAAATACTAAACACTAATGCACTCGTGCCGACAAGCCTGTCGGTGTGGTGCGTCTGGTGTGGGCACACTGCAGCAGTCAGTGGACAAAAGGACTCGTGAACGTGCGGTTCACGTCAGGTGTTTGGTACAGACAGATGGATAGTACCTTCTTTGGTAGATGGTGTGCGCGGGTCGACAAGGGCTCTAGGGGGTGCTGCTGACTGCATCAACCCACCCCCCTTACCATTCATGTAGGTGATGTTTAGAATACATGCATGTGGTAGTTATCTATGGTAACTGGTAGCAAAGGTGCCCATGCTGGCGGAATGACTGCAGCTGATAATGGTGTCTGTAGGTGTCGGGATCCTGGCATAGTGGCTCCTTGGCAGCTCGATTTTGCTAGTGTGGTGCTTCCATGTTGCTCTCACAGCAACGGTAGTGTTATAGTAGTGCTGGCAGCACTGCGGCCAGCAGAGCAGGGCGACAGAGGTGTCCTTGTCGTAGAAGTCGCTGTCTCATGGTGTCTTGTTGGCTGGTCCAGATGTGGGCTGACCAATATTCTCCCCACCTCCTGGTCAAAGTCCTGAATCGGTCTCATAGACGCCGAGCATCGTTGCAGGTGCCATAGGTGTTCTCTCCCAGCCAGCTTCAATCTCAGTCACCGAATCCTTTCTGGGTGGCTGGGCGCTGGGCATGTGTGTTGTTGAAGGCTATGGTGTGATAGTTGCTGTAGGCGGTCGTGGCATGCTGATACTTGCGAGCTTTACTGTACTGGTGGGGGGTAGGAGAGCCATGGTAAGGAAGCCCCATTCATCTTTAATATCTTCCACGGCTTCTCTGTTGGGTGTAAGGACACCAGTCAATGATGGTTCGAAATGCAGAGGTGGTACTGGTGTTGCTGGTTGAAGAAATTTTTCCAGGATAACTAGGCCATCGTCTTCCCCTCTCCGATCGCTGTTGGGCATCTGGATGCCGGGCGTCGAGTGCATGACTGACATTTTCTTATTCACCGCTCGGTATTTGTCCTGCTTGTACAGGCTCGTACTTGTCACCCTTCCTCGTACAAAGATAAAAACCAACAAGAATGATCACCGAAAATTACCACACCTGGTGATGAAATGGGGCTCTCTTCCCAGCAACGAGGTTCGCGTCTAGCTACCGAGCTGGTTGCACAGAACTGGTAGGAGGGGATGGCTTGGGGCGCGGCGATCCTCCCTCTCACACCCCTCCTAGACCGCTCCAGCAGACGACTTTCGGCCACCAGGCCACAGCTGCGGCTTGAACTGACCAATAAGAAGAGATCGAATGAACAAATGCTTCTAGAANACTTTCGGCCACCAGGCCACAGCTGCGGCTTGAACTGACCAATAAGAAGAGATCGAATGAACAAATGCTTCTAGAATCCATGAATTCTGTATAAAATACTTTTTTGTGGCCTTTGGAGGAAAGAGATAACCTGATTTTGGGGACAGACATTTAGGGGGATATTTCCTCTGTTTGAAATGAGGGAGGGGTGACGTAGGAAAGGAAAAGTTTATGTATCTTTATATATGTGTGTTTTAACTGTATTTTAAAAGGGATTTAAGATAATTTTTAAAACAAATGTTAAATATTTCTTGTCAGTTTAAAGATGTGTTTGACAAACTTGTTGGTTAAATATATCAGTTTTGTAGCACCAACGAATAATATGATATTAAAAAAAAAANGATGTGTTTGACAAACTTGTTGGTTAAATATATCAGTTTTGTAGCACCAACGAATAATATGATATTAAAAAAAAAAAATTTCAATGGGGTTCTCCTTCATACACACTGCTTAATTAAGGTTTTTTTCACTGCCTCCTGAAGGTTGTTTTCGTCTGCTTGAAGTAAAAATTATAAATGTTAAATTAAAATAAAACCTAACCTTAAGGGAAGGAAGAATGTTTTCGCCTGTCTCATGCTTCGGAGGCTATCCGTTGCATGTTGACAGAGAGCGGTGCCACTCTGCTTACCGTCAGTGTGCGCCAAGTAAAATTGGACTTCCTTTTTGTATGGTTTGTGAAGGATGCTTAGGGGATGTGAAAAAAAATTTAAATTTTGTAAGTTTAATAGCTAATAACAAGGATGCTTTCAGCAGATGTGAGTGCCATTAAAACAAGCTGGATACAGTCTCGTACTAAATAATCGTTTCAGACTTTATTGAAGGATGCGGGCATCACATACAATATAGATGATTCAGTTAATGTTTTGCGGTAGTTGTGGCATGGACTTTTCCAAAATGAAGGGGTCTCTAGAGTTTCTGAGGCTGAGTTCGCTCCTTTTTTGAAATCCCTTAAATGTGTCCCCCATAGTATCTATTGCAGTAGTAAATGTCGATTACATTGTTTCTTTCCTAGTAGGATTTCCCTGGGCGTTAGCTTTAAATGTATGTGCTATTACTTTAGTATATGGTCTATCTTCATTCAGGGTTGCTGAGATTTTGCAACCTGTTGTGAGTCGGGCTATGACAGAAAAATGGGTGTTTTCACAGTTTAGCCAGGATATGTTAAGTCAAGTACGATCTCCTTTAGTCTTTGCTGGATACTCGATGAAAATTTTAGAAAGAAGTCAAAAACATGGTGTTTCCTTGAAAGAGTATGAATCGGAAACAATTAGAGTGGTATATGTGTTAGAGTTGTCCTGTGATGAGTCACATGCAGTTGAAGTTATATTTTACAGTTTGCTTCCAGGAAACAATACTTTTTTACTTTTTCAGGCAAACCCACTACTTTTCAGGAATTGTTAAGCTTGGTTACCGTGATATAATTGACAGTGGAAGAATGTAACCGAAAGGTAGAAGCAAAGGTCAAACTACAATGTAATATTTTTATCGTAGAAATCATACCACCAAAAAATGCTTTCATAAATACAAATTTGAAGGAGAGGTAAAGCCAGTGAAATCAAAATGTCAGTGAAGTTATTTTTTTCGTACAAAACACAATCCTGAAAACTGTTTCGATAAAAATAAAGTATAAAATGAGGAAGCCCACATAGTTAGGGAAGAACCTGAAAAATAACAGGAGCATCAAAAGAATTCCCCAAGTGCTACAACTTTCACACCACCTCGGGGAGGTGGCATAGTGAGTGTAGGAGTGTTTAAATAGGGATTTGGTTTTAATTTGAATAGAGTATTTATAATGTTTGCTTTTCCGTTAATATATGTGAAATAATTACTCGAAAATAGCGAAAAGTTTATTAATTTGGACCCGCAAGTTACATAAGAAATATTAAAAATTTTATTTGTGCAAAGAAATACTGAAACAAGGTTTTTTTAAAAATCTAATGTAGGATATGTATCGCAAGGAATCCTTATGAATTACATTTATGTATTGTTTGACACGAATTTAGACAAGTGACAAAAGTGTACTACATAATTACATGCGAGATTTTGTACATAAAATTCTTAGGTCTTGTTAATTTACAATAAATATACATGCTTTTAGGTTTTTATCCTTATAATTTTGCTATCAGCCCGCTTCTAAAGAATTATGTATGATTGCCATCATCATCGGATTCGTCGTCAGCGANCCTTATAATTTTGCTATCAGCCCGCTTCTAAAGAATTATGTATGATTGCCATCATCATCGGATTCGTCGTCAGCGATGGCTGCATATAAGTGTTCAGTTCAATAACACTACACTCTCTATTCGTAATGACTTTGGCCATTTAACTTCCCCAACACTTTTGTCTGTAGATGTTGAAAAGTTACAGCTCATGGAACGAAGCTATTGTTTTGAAATATCTGTGTTATTGCGAGAGTGCGTGATCAAGGAGTTAATAAATATTGATATCAGTTACTCTAACTACACTGTAACGTTTGGGGATTGAAAATGGTAAACTATGTTTGTTATATATATAATGTATCTTTATGAAGTAAAATTTGCAATACTAAAATGTTTAAATCATCTGTCAACATAACCACAACATTTGTTTCCCTCCTTTTTTTTTTGTAGTTGCCGCTTTCTTTACTGCGAACTGCACAGAATCATCCAATGGTAAGTTATTTGTGTACGCACGTTTTTGAATGAAGTAAAAATTTAAAGTAATTCCAAGTAATAAATCAGAATTGCGTATAATTTTGCAATTTTTTTTTCTGTTGATGGAATTTACATTGTTTGGATTATTATGGATGGTAAATATGTCCCCATAACGCTGTAAATACTATTTCTTGTGGTTAAATTTCGTATTACTAAGGTGCATAGGGACCTTATCGTACACAGGAATTTCGACTGGCCTTGTCGGTTACAGGAAGTAAGAAGCAATGCAAAACTAGTTTAGAGACTAGGCGTTAAAAATACCACAAAATGGCATGGATAGACATTAACAATGCTGAATAAGAAATGTATGAGGTATCACGATATTCACAGCACATGCTACAAAATGCGATAATGGTGTCTCAATATCAGAGAAATTGTGGGTTAGAAAATGCAACAGTAGTTGTATATACTAGGGGCTTTTCTGACAATAAAAGAAAAGATCACGGAAAGTGGTATATCTCCACTCTACTAATTATACAGAACAATAATATGGTAATTATCTAGTTTAGGGGCTTTTCTGAAAAACACAATAAAAATTTAAAATTATGATATATTTCNAGATCACGGAAAGTGGTATATCTCCACTCTACTAATTATACAGAACAATAATATGGTAATTATCTAGTTTAGGGGCTTTTCTGAAAAACACAATAAAAATTTAAAATTATGATATATTTCTACTCTACTAATGATGCAGAACACGAATATACTAGGGGCATTAACGTCCGACTAATTTCGTAATATGTGCCCACCTAACCTAACAAAACCTAACCCCACGATGGGCGAATCACTATTTTACATTTTTAAACTAACCTCGGAATGTTGGGTTTTACACTAACCTATGATGTTAGGGTTTTAAACTAACCTAGGGTAGTAGGGTTTTACACTAACCTAGGATGTTTGGGTTTTATACTAACCTAGGATGTTTGGGTTTTACACTAACCTAGGATGTTTGGGTTTTACACTAAAATACGAATGTAGGATTGCAGGGATTTAAAGGAACCGTAAAACACACCAAAAGAATGTAAATTGACTCACCTAGGTAGGGGGCTGGTATAATTCCTCTGACGTTAATAGACACAAACAAACATATTTCGCAAGTTTTTTTTAATATGTTCTACTTATTTTAACACTACGGCCGCTTCAATATCAACTAGGTAAGCTATGCTGAATTCATTAAAACAACTTTTGTTGGCATAAAACGTTTCGTTCATAAACGTAAACAAACTGTCAGAAACAGTCATCTCACAAACTTGTTCAATTTTTTAAAATATGTTGCACTTATTTTAAAGCGATGCCCCTAGTATATTCGTGTTCTGCATCATTAGTAGAGTAGAAATATATCATAATTTTAAATTTTTATTGTGTTTTTCAGAAAAGCCCCTAAACTAGATAATTACCAACTCCACTTATGCGAATATTACGCACTGAAGTACTCGTTCATAGCCAAATATTACGCACTAACACTCGTTCATAGGCAAATATAATGCACAGAAACACTTGTTCTTGCTTTCTCCATTTTAAATCCGCCGGAAAAGGCGCAATGGCTCATGACCTCCTTAAAAATTGACCGTGGAAATGCTCGTAATGACATCCGTGGCCGCTAGGTGGCGTCGGATCAGCAATGCTCGGCCATTAATAATGGCGATCTACGTAAACAGACCGGCCAAACTGCTCGTACATTTAGTAATTTTGTTAAATTTTTTTAAATATGTTCCACTTATTTTAACACGACCCCCTCCTAAATATGAGCAAGATAAACTGTGCAGAACCCATTAATGCTACTTTTGTTGGTGTAGGACGTTTCGTTCAGAAAAGCCCCTAAACTGCATAATTACCCAGATAATACAACACCAGACGTATTTAATTTACTCACCTAAGTAGGTGGTGTGTCCTCGGCCAATTCAACTACTGTGACGTATGATTGGCACATTACCTCAACATGACCTACTAAAAACACAAAATGTACTGGACAAAACAACTTTAATTCTAAAAACTAGCAAACGCACAGAAGCACTCGTACCCTCCATTCTTCAATCACAAGCCTTCACATGGTCGGGTTCAGACGTCTCAAACCATGCGCACACAATACTCCACTCACCACGAAATGCATAGTATGCCATATACCAGGCAACTAAACCCACCAGTACACGTCTGTGCCAACAGCATTACATGGTTATTCAGCATGGCGTCCGACGTAAACAAAGCGGCTGAACTGCTTTTATTTTGTATATTTTATTTAGTATGTTCTACTTATTTTACCATTACGCCACCCTCAATATTAAAAAGGTAAACTGTGCAGAACCCATTTATGTTACTTTTGTGGGTCTACTATGTTTCCTTCAGAAAAACCGCTATTCTATACAATTACCATTACTATTTAAAAGTTCCATATTTACAAAAATCGTAACCAATAGAAAAAGTACATTCATCACCTTAATATTGGTCAGAAACTTAAGACTAACTTACAAACTAACTTAAAATAAAAATAAAATATTTACAAGAAGAAACCTATAATTTAGTGTGAGGACACAAATTAAGAATGAAAGAGTTTAGCAAAGACATTTGGTTGATTAGAATGAACACAGAAAAGATATTTACAGTGGACACAATTACATGAGTGATGGCATGAAACTGAAAATGTACAAAGGATCTTGATGTTACCTGAAAATGAAAGCACTGATTTTATAGGAAAGATTGCACTGAATTTGTAAGAATTGTTAAGTATCGAAATGACCATAACCACACACAGAATATGCCACTAGGGCACCACCCCTGCACTGAACACAGGTGGGGGAACGGGGATCAGCACTGGAAGTAGGTGGGGAACGTTGAGTGGAAGTCGAGGTGTCGACGATGAGGATGAGGCTCTGTAGTGTCGACGATGAGGATGAGGCTCTGTAGTGTCGTATACAGCGATGTTGGAGATGATGGGGTTGTGCCGTCTCGCCCAAGTGTAGAACTTTGTGGCCAGACAGCACACCAGCCCCACGGACGTTATGCGTTGCTGAGGCGGCATTCGGAGGTCTAAGGAGCGTGACGAAGGCCAAGGACGATGTGGAAACCTTCGTATTCCGCGCTGACTGGTTGCTACGTAGACGGGTGGATGCATGTCCACATGGCCGCACCATACAGCAGGATGGGCACAATGAGGGCCTGTCAGAGCTAGAGCCGGACGTCTTGTGGAATTGGTGATCTGGATGAAAGGACTGGACGAAGGGCATGGAGAGTGGACTTGGCCTTGGCGATGGACATGGCTAGATGATGGTGCCAGGTCAGCGTGGAGTCAAGACGGAGGCTGAGGTACCCGACTGTGGAATTCCATCGGAAGCGATGGCCTAGCATCGTTGCAGCAGGTGGTTGATTTAGTCTTCGTTTTGTGAAGAACACAGGAACGGCTTTATCTGGGTTGGGTGCAACACCCCAATGGAGGAAGTGAGATTTGACTGTGCGAATAGCATGTTGGGCTCTGGCTGATAGTATTTGCGCTTCTTCCCCAGTTACGAGGAGGGCAGTGTCGTCTGCATACTGAAGTGTTGATGGAATGATAGGATTGTCTGCTACGAATATGGAGAAAAGTGTTGGTCTTACTAGAGCGCCTTTAGGGACGCCAGCTGTGATGGCNTAGGATTGTCTGCTACGAATATGGAGAAAAGTGTTGGTCTTACTAGAGCGCCTTTAGGGACGCCAGCTGTGATGGCCTGTGGAGACAAGGAGTTTTGAATTCTGACAGAAAAGGTACGGTTGTTGAGGATACTGTGTATGACGGAGATGGGTNCTGTGGAGACAAGGAGTTTTGAATTCTGACAGAAAAGGTACGGTTGTTGAGGATACTGTGTATGACGGAGATGGGTCGTTCAGGAATATGATATTGGCGTAGTTTGATGAGAAGTGCTGCATGATAGACGGAGTTGAATGCTTTTGCCAGGTCTAGTAGAATGAAAATGGAGTGCTTGTGGGTACAAAAACCGGCTGTGATGATGTCGATAACAGTGGCANTGCCAGGTCTAGTAGAATGAAAATGGAGTGCTTGTGGGTACAAAAACCGGCTGTGATGATGTCGATAACAGTGGCAACTGCATGGAGCGTTGAGTGCCTTTTTCGGAAGCCAAATCGAGTGTGTGGAAGAATGTTGAGTTTGTCGATATTAAGCGTTAGTCTGGAAAGAATGATCCGTTTGGTGATTTTGGATAGGACTTACAGCTAGGCGATTGGTCTATATCGGGTACTCAAACTGCGGCCCACAGGCCCATTCTTTGTGGTCCGTGGGCCGCTACACTTCCCTCTAAACATTACCAAACAGTTTGACTACCACTCCTTAATTTTTTTGAATGTATAGCGTGCACCCCAGAAATTTTTTCCTTTATTTTGGGAAAAAAGGGTACAAACTGGGTAATAACAGAAAGTCTATGTATTCCACCAAACACAAAAAAAAAGGATTACAAAGATTGTGCTCTTGATAATAGCGGTTGTCCCCCAAACACATTAAATTTCATGCTCATTATGCATGTGGTATTACACTGAAAAGAATATGATCTTACATTCAGGTGACTTTGGCAACATTTAGATAGCTGTCTGTGTTTACTTCAGAGTTTGGATGAGGCAAATTGCTTTTGTTGCTCCATGCCCATGAACGAATGGAGTCGCATTGCTTAAGTGGAGAGTTCACTATTGAAATGTCCCAAATCGATGGCCTACAATTTTTCAGGAAGAAGTTATTTCTCGTGGATAATTGAGGACATATGTCTGGTTTTGTACCTTTGAAGCTAGGTATAAGGGATTCTATCAATGATCGCTAAACTATAACAGAGTACCATAATTGACATTACTATTACGTTGACCTTCTGTTACAGCCTTGGCCTCTCAAGATACTTAGGAGTTTCTTAACATCATATGACTTAAGTGATTTGAGTTGCAGTAAATTGTTCTATAGAGAAAGAGATTTCTTTGCTCTTCTTCTGAAGTTTCTAAGTACACCTATTCCTTTTGCCATTAATGCAAAATTTGGTCAGGAGTTTTCTTTCTTCGGTCGTCTGTACTATTTTTTTCCCCACACAATACGGCAGGCACCTAGAAACCACCAGCTTTCATCTTATTACAGTGAACATAGACATTAGCAGTTTTTTATAAAATGAATCCTTGGACGATTACCTAAACGGACTTTTAATTTACTTAGTAGTTATTTTGTTCCTATTTTTGCAACAGGTTTATGGACGTCCGCAGCCACAGTACTGTTTTTGTTACAGTTACTTTCCATTTTCGCCGAGGGTTTATCTTTCCCTTTTAAATAACGATCTTCATCATAAGCAGTATAAACTGTTAGTGGAAACCGTTTTATAAACACTGCACTTTGTTCAGGTATACAGCAGTAGATTCACTGCAATCCATAGAGAAAGCAGCATAGAGAATGAAATAAACCCAACCCCAGGAGTTGCCTTTACGCCAACACACGATCAATGCTTTATAGCAAGGTTTAATACATAAACTTCAGGCAGCTGTGCATTAAAGAATATCTATTCTTTTCGATTGCGGAATATCTTAAAATTTTTAGCAATTCAAATTTTCTTTGTAAGAGTGGGCTTTAATCCTAAACCTTACAATCCCCAGCCGAGTGCGCCATGTCACTGCGCGGAACGGCAACGTGAACAGTTGTGACTGAGCCATATCTTTAATGTTTAGTTTTTTTTTTTTAATGCCAAAGTTACTTGAGTGGAAGATGGGGTGTTTTTTCAGGTGTGCACCTACATGTCCAATGATGCAATTTCACTTCACACACGTCATGATAACCGGTCAAGGGACGTAACGAGAACCAGAATGCCATGCATTGGCATATGGCTGCTGTTGCCCTAAGCACTCCATATTTCACAATGCTGGGTAAGAACTTTTGTTTGTGTCAACATAATAATTTGTTCGTGTAGGTTTTTTTTTTAAAATTGCACTGTGTATGATTCCATCCTTTTAAGAGAATCAAAAACTAAGCATGTACAAAATCACTCAGGTTCACTCCAGAACTAGCCCTTACCAACCACTATTGCTCAAAGTAAAAAAAGTGATTTATTCGAAGCTTAGGNTCAGGTTCACTCCAGAACTAGCCCTTACCAACCACTATTGCTCAAAGTAAAAAAAGTGATTTATTCGAAGCTTAGGTTACGTCAGAGAGCTGATATCAGATTTGTTTGAACTATAGAAGTAGGCTTATAGCATGTTATCTTCTCTTATTTCACTTAGGGAACAGAGTGGTTGCAGTGTTTTTGGTAGTCTTAAGATTCAGGAATATTATTTTAAATTATATTGTGTGTTCTTTTTGACTCAATTAAGTACTACATGTGGTATTTCTGCAATTTTTTTTGTTAACTACAGGTTTTTATTTTGTTTGTTATTGAAAAGAAAAAATTAAATAAGAACATGATGGTGGCATATATTAGCCAGACTTGTGCTGCAACTGAGATACTGAAGTGAAGTCCGAAGTGAAAGAGTGCTAGAACAAATCGTCGGATAAAAATGCAGAAGGTTCCTCTAATCCTTGTAAAATTACAATAAAAATCCTGAAGATGGTAATGAACAGGATTAACTTCTTAAGTGGGTGTAAATAAAACATTTCGTGGCCAAACTTTTTGATTAAATTTGATAGTAAAAGTGAAGTAGTTAAGAATTATTATCTCACTTTTATACCTGCATTTTGACCTGCTTTTGCTTCTTCATCAAGTTAGAAAACATAGGTACTTAGGGACCTATGGTTGGCTCAGTTGTTTAGCCACTGGCTGGCTTTCCAACTCTTAAGTTCCCCTGGGGCTGTCGTGTGAGAAGTGTGGAGAACACTGCCGTGGTGTGTGGGATTTCTCAGGGCTTTTCCATTTCCTACCCCATCTACATTCTGATGTCTCCACCCCCATCTTGTCTCACCTCACCTGTTCTCTGGATTAGCCAGGGCGACAGGTCTGCCCCTCTGGTTGGGTATCTGGCTTGGTTTAGTGCCAGCCTTTTCTCATCATCCTCCGTGTCAGGAACCACACAAGTGAATTTTTCATATGCATCAGTATTTAAAAGTACAGTCGTGAAGACCACCTTTAATTACATACACGTTTTTCACATTCAGCAGGATAAAATTTCATAATTGTGGGTAAGAGTTTAAAACTTTTTTTTTCACCCCCCTACGCTCCCCCCCCCAACCATCATCAGTGTGCTCACCACCATGGTATTAACTAGAGCGCTTTCGTAGCTGATGTCCCCCTAAGTTCTTGGCTGTACATCTTCCTCATAGAGCGCTGACACCTGTTACTCCAAATTTTAGCATCATGCACTGCACAAGAGCAATGGGTGGCAATATTCAAGATAGAGTATTAAAAAAAAAGAACCTTCCTTATTCCTAAACAGTTTACTGTCGGGTCTGGGTTGGGTGCCAAGCCTGGTCAGGAAACTAATCGACAGCGCCAAAAATGTTCCAGAACCTACCGTACTAAAAGATAAATTTATTTTCTTTTAGTCTCTCATAGGTGTATTGGTTGCAAAGCAACTTCTGATGAACCTGTAGACAAACCCTACCAGCTGTTGTTCTCTGAATGTTTGCATATTATTTCCCCTTGAAATGAAGATAATCTGTGGAGTCCTACATTTTAAAAATTGCAAATATTGTGGAAAACACCATTTGTGTACCAATAATCTTATGACGTCACTTTACTGCTGCTGTGTTGGCACTAAGCCTTTGTCTGGAAGTAAGTTACTCTGCAGTTGTACAATACTCTGCATATTGCTTAGTTGTGGAGCATATTGTAATTTACCTCTGGAGTAAGCATTTACTCACTTGTTGCAGAGATGTTTGTTCTGAGGGACAGAGCGTTACAAGCAAATGTTTACTTGGTCATTGCGTTTTAAGTATAAAATATTTGAAGTTCCCTCCTCAGTCTTTTAAAAATCAGCTACCCTCACTTTTTAATTTCGGCTGCCTTTTTATTGATATTTGCAGATGTTGAATTTTTTTTTAGTACTGTTTGTAATGTATTGTTTTAGGTGAATCGTGTTTTTATTGCACATTGATTATTTTTTGTTCCAGCTTGTTGAGCTGAAAAATGGCGAAACTTACAACGGCCATTTAGTAAGTTGTGACAACTGGATGAATATCAACTTACGAGAAGTCATTTGCACTTCACGCGTAAGTACGATCACACAGTGCCGTATTTTTAAATTACATTTTAGACAGTTTCATATGATTTTGTAGTTGACCATTCTTTAAATTTGTATTCTTTAACACAAGTGTGTGCAACGTAACCACAGAAATATGTTGTCTCGCAAAATTGTATTTTTTAACCTACGACTACTTCTGAGCAGCAGATAAAACACTTTAAATTTTGAGATGTTTTCTGGGCTTGGTACGTTCTACAGGATAGGGCACAGTAGAGCTATGATTTTAAAATGTTTATGGTTCAGCCAGTTTTGTACGGAAGTTAAATTTCAAACGTCGTAGTTAGAGGTACTGTACTGCTATTTTTTAAATAAAAAAACCTGTTGAGTGCGAGCTGTTGTCGGATGTACAGGCAAATTGTAAGCGCCATGTTTGTGCGTTCCCAGGATGGCGACAAGTTCTGGAGGATGCCGGAGTGCTACATCAGGGGCAGCACCATCAAGTACCTGCGGATACCAGACGAAGTCATCGACATGGTGAAGGAGGAAACGATTGTGAAAGGGAGAGGCCGCGGTGAAATGAAAGGAAGGGGCGGACAGGCAAGAGGACGTGGTGTTGGCAGAGGTTATACCCCCGTGCTTATTTATGTTCTACTTGGATATGTAACACGGTAGAACCCCACTGTCGAGTCCCCTCACAGTTTCCAGGAGTAGGTTTGTTAGTGAGGAATGGTCTTAATAGAGTGTTTGGAAGATTTAACGTACCCCGACCCATATACATTAAATGTGGGTGGTACACATTTTAGATATGCACTGCTTGGAGTAGTGTTAAACACGTTTTGTAGCAACTTATTTTCCATCTTTTTTTTCCTACAGTTCCTAAAAAAAGGGAGTCTTTAAAGAGAGATGATCTTAATAAAAGGGGCTACAACAGTGAGGTTCTATTACTTTGCTCAAGGCTGACAAAATTACCAGTCGTATTATAGGCACTCGTAAAAAAAATAATTTATTACTGTGTAAAGGGTTTTAGACAAACCAAAATATTTTGTGAGAACTTTTTTACAGTGCAAAAAGCCACTTTGGTACTTGAACAGCTTATCCTTTTTAAAGAAATGTAGAAAAACTGCATTGAGGACAAGACCTGTGCTTAGGTTTTTCCCTATTACATTTCTTGTATTTGAATGGTTTTTCTTTGTATCACAATCATTAAAAGTTTTTTTTAAAATTAAAAATATGCATGATGAGAGAAACTACAATCACTGCACATCCCTAAAATTATGGATTTATAAATTTTTCTTACAGGATTAAATTTACTCTGTTATACTAACACTGTTTGGTTGTCGTTTTATTTAACAGGAGCATTTGGTGGTCGTGGTGGTAGACCCGCTCCTCTGGGTCGAGGGGGCCCGAAGAATCCTCTCAAGCAGAAGAATAAATAATTCCATTACGGATGTGCAAACGTCTGTGAACACAGTGATTCATGGCCAGACAATACTGTCACAAAAGTTTGAAGTTGTTTGACTTGCAGTTTCTGTTCTGTTTTTACAGTTTATATTCATTTTCTGCAGTCGGAGAAATGTGTGATTTTTTTTTCTTACAGCAATGGCCAAGTGAATTTTGTTTTTTGTAAAAAGAAACAATTCATAGAGTCTTTAAATGTTTACGAATGTAATGGCTAAAGAAATATAAAGTTTATTTAAAAATTTATTTTCACAAATTTACTTTATTTGTTAATTGTAAAATTATGACTAATTTGGCAATATAAACATTTTGTCTATTTTTTGAAGCAGTTTTTTTTCATGCCATAAGTGTACTCCATCTTGTATGTTACCAAGATACAACGCTTGGCATTTCCACCACAAGTGCCAGCTTCAGCTTAGCAAGATGAGCGACTAAGATGGCAAACCAAGGTTATTGATTAGGCCAAAAAACGAATCTGAATGTCGGAAAATCATCACTTCGTGACTAGGTCACTCAATACACTGCTGGCCGGTAAAATTGCAACACCAAGAGGGTGGTCAGCTGTCACAACCAGAGTTATTGGAAAGAATACCCATTATACACGGGGGACCTGTAACTACTTTTGCAGCTTTGTACGTCATGCAGAACCTGGGGAGATCAGTACTATGTGGCCTTAACATGGGCAACAATAACTGCTGCTACATAACGCAGCATTGAGAGGCAGAGATTTTGGCTGCACATCTCTGGTATCTTCACCCATGCAGCTTCAATGCATGCCTAAAGTTCATCCGCTGTGGCGGGAGGTATCCTATGGCAGGTCGGTTGTTGCCCGACCATGGACAACACCACGTCAATGGGCAAGAGATCCTGTGAACTCGCAGGCCAAGGAAGTAATGTGACGTGGTCATTCAGGAACCATTGGACGGCACGTACCTCATGCGGTTGTGCATTGCCCTGCTGGTACAGGGCCCAAAGTTGATGCTGAAGATTAGGGGACAACAACAGGCACCTCTGTGATGTAATTGCTTGCTGGTCATTGTACCAGTAATNAGTTGATGCTGAAGATTAGGGGACAACAACAGGCACCTCTGTGATGTAATTGCTTGCTGGTCATTGTACCAGTAATGCAGACTCGGCGCGAGCAGGACTGTAATCTGATGGCACCTCATAAAATAACTGCAGGGGCTGGGCTGGTATAACGGTGCATAATGCAGGACACGGCCAGGCATGTGCCACGGTGCCGCCAGACGTGGGTGTGGTCATTGTTGTGCTGAAAGGAGGAGAGAGATTCATCGTACAAGATGTTTGCATGCCGCTCGTGCCTCCAGGCTTGACATTCTATGCATCATTGCAACAGTCACCTGTGGTGAGCAGTCTGTAGTAATGTGTGCCTATACGAGACGCCCAAATGATGCAGATGGCATCATATTGTGCATGTGAACAAATGCCACATGTCTGAACTCCTGAGGAGGGATGTTTGATGTGGTTGTATGGTCCATAATTGCCATACGCACCATGTGTCTGTCCTCGCACTAGTTAGTACGATGGGGTCATTGGCTTCCTGCACGTTCTCAACCTACTAATGATCCCATATCTGCTTCACTGTGGTTGCATTTCTTCCAGTGGGAGAACCAATTTCACAGTTTAAAAAATCCACAATCCCAAGAGGCTGCAATTCTCCCAGTCGAAGGCCGAAACCTGTTGGTTATCGTGCAACGCAGCATGCTCGCTTCGTCTGTGTACGCGAATGACGGATCAGTGTCACCATTGGCACATGCTCCTCCAANGTGCAACGCAGCATGCTCGCTTCGTCTGTGTACGCGAATGACGGATCAGTGTCACCATTGGCACATGCTCCTCCAATGTGGAGTCCTTCAGGTGCATCCTTTTTGGTGTCGCAAAGTTAATGATCAATGTTCCAGAACTGTGTGTGTGTGGTGTGTTTATTAGTACTTTTGAGCCAAAAAAAAAAATACAAGAGCAACAGTACTACAAAGAAATTATTAGAAAATTTGCATATGGGTGTCCATGAACTTTAAGTTCGGAGAATTAAAGTGTGCTCATGTTTTTATTATGAATTGCATAATATCTAGAAAGGTTCGTGCACGATGGAATGTGCGTAGCGGAAATTTTATACTAATNTGAAATTAAACGCCCAAACTGCGGGAGGTGATTCCGTATGAAATGGGGTAGTGAAATTTTGCGAAAAAATTTCAAGGAAAGTTATATTTCAAAACACTGTAGGGTCATTTACTTTTTTTGATTGGCTGAATTACTTTTTGGCACGTTAACTGTCTATACACGAATCAAGTAGGAGCAGTGCCGATGTTGCAGAATTCTAAGTTGCCCGGTCAAATATGAAAACGCCTTCTCAAGCAGACAGCAACCAATGGCAAGAGGCAAACTGGTGTCGGGTGCTTTTAGTGTTGAAGTCTACAGTATACTCATATTTTCTTTTGCGAAAAATTACTAGCTTTACTTATGAAAAATAAAGTCTCAAATATATAGGACATCATATACCTAACAGAATATTAAAGGAGATGATAGCCTGTGAAAATTGGGTTTTTAAAATGTATTTTTGCTGAATGCCTTGTACTTTCTGCCAGCGGTAGGGATGGCGGCGATTTACCCACAGTACGTCCTACACGGTTGAATGGGACACACCCGTTTGGTGTGCTATGGAGCGTGTACTAGTGGACGACATGTTGATGTGCTGACATATCACTTCACTCCGCACAGACCAATGGCCAGCATTATGCATGTGTGTCTACAATATGGGATGCATAAGTCACCTTTTTGCTGCGGACCGTGTAGGCATTATACAAGGAAATCTGCAAAAATTAGTTTAGTATATGGTGTCCTATATATTTTCGATTTTATTTTTCATAAGGAATCACCTCCCGTAGTTAAGGCGTTTAATTTCCGAACATCCTGTATACACTAATGGAAAATGAAAGTTAACACCACTAAAGCAGTGATGTGGAAACACCATATGTGCATGGGGCACTGATAGAGAGCGGTGTATGCATAATTAACACAGTGCTTTGCTGTGGACACAGTAGGAACTGCATACTAGGCATAACACCGCTGAGCCCAATACAACTGTAGTTGACTCTGAAAAAGTGGCGTGTTGTTTCAAGCACCGGCCTGTGTGTAGTAAGCATTGTAGACATGCTATAACAGCATAGGCCACACTTCATGCAATTAACGGACTTTGAACGAGGTCGTATTGTAGGCCTGAGGTAGGCTAGATGGTCCTTCTGAAGAATTGCCCAACACGTAGGATGTGGAGTGTCTGGTGTGCAACAATGGTGCACATGCTCGTCAACCTGGTTCCGGACTGCAGCAGCATACAGATTCCCTTCTGGGCCGCCGCATCATACGAGCTGCCATTACTGATCGCACGGCGACTGCCACACAGATTTAGGGCCCACTGTTGCACTCAGGATGTCAGTTAGGACCATCACCAACAGTTTGTTGGATGCTGGCCTACGATCAAGGTTGCTGCTCGCCAGGCTTCCTCTCACACATCACCATGCAGCCCGCCTCGAATGGTATCATGAACGACGTAACTGGAGGGGTTAATGGCACGGAGCTACATTAGTGAAGAGTGCAGATTCTGCCTTGGCGCCAGTGACTTGTCATTTGCGAGTGCAGCGTCGATCAGAAGAGTGGCAACAACCAGAGTGTTTACGGAAGCGACATACAGGACCAACTCCTGGCATCATGGTCTGGGGAGATCAATAGCCTACAATGACCGTACGCCTCTGGTGTTTGTTGAGGGAACAGTGCATGCTACATGCGGAACATCATCCAGCCCCCATTTTGTTGCCATTCCTACAATGCCAAGGAGATGTCCTCTTCCAGCAGGACAATGCCAGTGCACACGCGTCTTGTGCTACCCAACGTGCTGTCGAAGGTGTTCGTCTACTACCCTGGCCAACACGATCACCTGACCTGTCCCCCATTGAACATGTGTGGGACAACGTTTGGTGCAGCCTACAATACCGGCAACAAACCTCCGCCAATTGCAACAACAGGTGGAATTAGTATGGAACACTATTCCCCAAGATAACATCTGACACCTTTATGATCGTCTCTACGCACGACTGCATCGTCACTAAATGAGGCTACACAAGATACTGATGTTCAAGACATGCTGTAGTCTCTGTCGATAGGTGTACAACCCTGTGATGATCATCATCATATACAGTGTACAATCTGTATAATTATTCAACAAATACTTCATTCTTGTGGGACCATTGTGTCCGGGTTTTCATTTTTAACCAGTGTCTTTGATAAATTACCATATTAAAAAAACTTACATGAACTTTTAAAATAGAAGACTACAATGGTTATACAAATTGGAATAATTGTACAAAACCCCAAAACTATCACATATTAAAAAATTTCCGAAGCTTTTCATAATTACATTACAAAAGCGTGAACCCCTTTAAAAATTAATATAACTAAACTTTTGCCCCCCTCCTCCCCCAGAACAAAGTTCCATGGATTCTACCCATTAAGTCCCTTACTGCTTCTCTGCCTGAAATAGGCCATTGCGACAGTCAGACAGACTCCCTGTGCAGTCAACACACCAGGCATGTTCAACGTCCATGCATTCCTCCAACCCATGGCTCACGCAGGACGTAAACTCTCAGTTTCCAAGCACGTGAACATCAGTAGTTTAACGCCGCAAATAACTGCTATTTATTCCTGTCTCAGTTATCTCAGTTTAATTTTGCAATGTGTATGCTAACGTAATATTTATTAGTTTAATTTATTATTTGTTTGAGGCAGGTGTATTTTATTTACTACATCTCTAATTCATATTAATTGCCAGTTGTTTTTGCATCACAAAACTTATTTTTATGTGGGCCACTTTGCATAGAGGAATTTGTTGATTGGTTGCTATGGTAACGCAAGACGTATGTGTAAAATTTGTTGTTTAAAGGCGTCTTTCAAGCATGCAGTTTTTATGGCTATTAGCCATCTTGGTTTTCCCATCTGGCAGGCGATGACCTAGTGAGTTGTTGGCCTGACTGATAATTTTTTTTGCTGATCAATTGGCCGAGTCCCGTACAGGAATGCAGACTGCCGTTAGGGCGAAGATGCGCGGCATTTGAAGTCTGCACGTGCTACCTACATGGATTATTAAGAAAGCCAAGTTTAAGCTTCAGCGATTGCGTGTGGTACGGCCTTGACTTAAGTGACTTACCTAAGGCTCGAAAGCCTAGTGAGGGAAGACCAGGTCCACAACCAGCCGAGCCAGTTACAGAAGATCTTAAGACTTTCTGCAGTAATCAAGATTTATTTTAAGTTAAGTATGATCAATTTTCGGCACAGATACATCTGCAAAAATAATTAATGATTTTTGGGAAATTGATCTGGCTTACATTACTCCATCTTGGATCGTCAGTTAGTTTAAAATTGCTCTACCTATATGCCTATGGAGCCCCTGAACTGAGTTCTCGTGTTCTCCCAACTGACTTGGTGTAAAAAAATTATTTATTAATTTACATTAAAAAAAAAAAATCATTTTAAAGAAATTGAAGAAACTAAATTACGCTTTGAATTGCAAATAAGAGATACGGACGAGNAAAAAAAAAAAATCATTTTAAAGAAATTGAAGAAACTAAATTACGCTTTGAATTGCAAATAAGAGATACGGACGAGAGGACTACACTAATAGTTGTGGCCACACAAAGCAAAGCAAATATTGAAAAAACAGACAAGAGCTGCTACATAATATTTAGTATTTACACAGATATTCATTAATTCACAATGTTTCATGCTTTCTGAGAATCCATGTGATTCCACCACATGAAGAAGCATCTTGAAGTGAGACAAATGTCTTATCGCTAAATACATTTGCAATGGATTTACTTTGAATGCAGAGGATGTTTTCCTACAATATTCAGAAAATTAATTTGGTATTAAATAACATTTCCTTAAGTTAATGCATGTTGCAAGCTGAGTTTGCAGTGCTTTTATCAGGTCAATCTACTTGGATGAGAAATATACACCTATTCTGAACTGTTTGCGAGTTTAGCTGCTGAATTTTCATATGCTGGGTAAGGATTTGTGTAAGAGCTATTTTTCGGCTGAGACCCAGTAGGGTAAATGATAAAGTGCTGGGCTCCTAATACAAAGATTCATAGTTGAAGAAGTCTTCCTCCCAGCAATTAATTTTGTTACTGTATTTGATTCATAGTGTTTTATTATTATGTTTAATGACGACGGTGGAACACATTCTATATAGTGAATCGTACACACAAACATACTTCTCGTAATAGCAAGTCTTTAAATGTAAGCAAGAACCTGAAATTGTAATTTGTACATATGCTGTCAAATATGCTAAACTTACAAATNGCAAGTCTTTAAATGTAAGCAAGAACCTGAAATTGTAATTTGTACATATGCTGTCAAATATGCTAAACTTACAAATGTAACTAATTGACTTTTCAGTCTGCAACTTTGTTTATAAGCAGTCCTGTTTTGGAAAACACCCTCAAAAATGGAACAGAAGTTGCAGGTATTTACACATCTCCTCGACACTACAGCTGATGGGGCAACTGTTCTAGATGTTCTTCCAGAAGTGTAAGGGATTTTTTAAGTACTGTTCTTCCAAGTATCACTGGACCTCCACGTCTATGCTATTATGGCCACGTGTCTTGGTGGCTTGATGCTGAGGAAATGTGTGCGAAAATAGAAGCAGCGCTATCTCAGGCAAACAGTGGCAGGAGCGCCGTTACGATGCTGCTCATGAGCTGCACCGAGTATTTGATACTCAATTTCTCTATGCGCTCGAGATACCATGCCTCATCTCCCCGTCCCCAGACCACATAATTTTTAAAAATCTTTGTGGGGTATTTTGGAGGCAGAAGTGCAGGCCAAATTTCCATCTGCAGCCTTTGTAACTAAAGACCACCCCACACTGCGAGGTGCGTGGATGTGTATTCCAGTGAACATTATCTGTATTTGTCAACCACATGTTGAATACAAGCTCTAACAAAGATGTTACACTGTTTTTTTTTACACAGATAAAAAAAAACTGGAATACCCTGAAAAAGAAAAGTGACCAACAGCAACATTTATGGTGTNTTTTTTTTTTACACAGATAAAAAAAAACTGGAATACCCTGAAAAAGAAAAGTGACCAACAGCAACATTTATGGTGTGTTTAACCTCCACCAGGATTCAAATCCAGTTTGTCACAGTGGGAGGCAGGTGGAGCTCCAGGTAAAAAAAACAGTTCCTGCATCACCCACTCCACTGATCATCTTGTATACTACAAGTCAGTTTTGTTGCAAGAAAAATCATACCTGCGGTTTGCAACTACAAAATAATGATGTTGAAACGTATGTTATTTCCTTGGGTGTGTATCACAAGTGAAATGTGTACCAGTGATGTATTGCCATGTGTTCTGTGTGGGGATTAACCTGGAATGAATGTTATTAAAAAAAAAAAATAATTACTNAAATGTGTACCAGTGATGTATTGCCATGTGTTCTGTGTGGGGATTAACCTGGAATGAATGTTATTAAAAAAAAAAAAATAANTCAAGTAAAATTTTACCTTACTATCTGGCAGCAATGATGGCGTTGGCATGTGTGCCAATAGCATGAGACTAGTTTAGGAAAACGAGATAATTTTTACTTAGAATATTCGTTCATTATTTCTAATAGTTTACAACTCACCCAGGCACCATGTAGGTGCATACATACTTGTACAATGGGAGACTGTAAAGATAAAATTTTAAAGTTATCGTTCGATTACTGTTGTAGTAAAGTCTTGTTAATGTAATGTACATCAATAAAGTGTCTCTATCTTTTTTATTTTTCCTGCAGCAAGCACCTTAAAATTACGTTCACACTTCGTAAAACACGCTGCTCGACATTAATAAACTTTTTATTTGCAACAAGGGGAGAAATAGTTTATGCCAAAGTTTCCCCCTCTATCGCTTAATAGCTTAAGGCAGCCGTGAACATATTGCCCAATCAATTCCTTTTTGGAGTGCTTGCAGAATATTTTAAATGCAGCTTGCATCCAGTGTCGTATTAATTTATCATAGGGTTTAAAATTTTGGGGTCTACTTGCAATCATTATCCTAAACAATATTAAAAGTAAGCGTAGCTTTGGGGAACACTTATTTATATTCTGACGATTGGTTTTACAATATTAATACACACACAAAACTCTACAGTGTTCATTTAATTTACACAGTTATTGTACGGTCCAACACACTTCAATGGTGTCCGTGGTCGTCCTTGTAGAAGCGCAGCCCGCAGTAACCGCAGATGTGGTTCCCAGNTCCAACACACTTCAATGGTGTCCGTGGTCGTCCTTGTAGAAGCGCAGCCCGCAGTAACCGCAGATGTGGTTCCCAGGCTTATCCTGCAAGAACAACGGATTTATGAGTGATATAAGATGACCAGTATGTGTGGTAGTGGACACTACACAATGTCAAGTCCTGCACGACAGGAGGGAGGTAACAGGCAAGACATAATATTTCTCCAGGGCAACAACATAAACTAAACTACTTGTAGAGAGGCAATCATATCTATTTCTTAATTTACTTTCTCAAGGCTTAACTGGGGAGTTTACCGGAGATGGAACCACGAGCACAGGTGGAAAAGACTGCAGTGTGTATTAAGGAACCATCCTATAATTCAATCCAAATGACTTGGGAAGCCATGGGAAACAAATTTGACGGAGTCCCATGCATTATCACCTCAATACCTCAATCACATCATTATAAACTGTCAGAAAATCACCTGCTGTTGGTCANGGAGTCCCATGCATTATCACCTCAATACCTCAATCACATCATTATAAACTGTCAGAAAATCACCTGCTGTTGGTCAATAGAGTTCATTTTAACCCTAACGAACAGTACGGTACATTTAAATTGTTTCAGCATATTAGTTACAATATCTTTAAAAATGTAATGAAAGTAAGTAATGACAGTCNACGGTACATTTAAATTGTTTCAGCATATTAGTTACAATATCTTTAAAAATGTAATGAAAGTAAGTAATGACAGTCTTGTGACCTAGAGCAATGGTGTGACCAATGGTACAATCGTACTTACAACTGTTTGGAGGCATCAATTGCGATGCGTGCAAATGTGAACACCACTTCATGTATCATTTCTGGTGACTCGTGCTTGTTTGTAGATACTTATGGCAGTAGGTGTCATATTTTACCAGAGACTGCTTCAAAGTGTGGAAATGAACTGTTACATTAATGCACCAATATAAATATAGGAGTTTTGGCTGGACCAAAATAAATTGGCTTAAGACACGGGAAAACTTAAGGTAGAGGAACGTGAAAGTGAGGTTCTATTGTACTTAGAATGTGAAATCTAGGTACTAACTCACCAAGTTAATGTAAACTTTTGGGTGGCCTGTCGGGCCACCACCCCCATCACACCATACAACTCTTTCTTCTCTTGGAGCTGGCGGGACTTGGTCAATCAAGTCGATGGCAAATTTTGTGTTCACGTGTTTCGGTTTATCAATAAATCGTGCCAGCCGGTAATCATCTTTTTCCCATTGCTGAAACAAACAAACCCCAGAGATGCACTACACTCCCGATGCAGTAACCGCTGCTAAAGTCATTGCGTAGTCTCTGCAGCTACAGTACGTACTCTACAGGACTTTGTTTTTTCTGTACGCTACCCCACACCACACCACGCATTGCAAATGAGTCGGGGATTTAACCATGAAGTGTAGCATTAGCTTGTAAAATCATCAATTAATGTAGCGATAAGTCAACTCCCTGTATTTATAAATTTTGATTCGAAACCAGATCCTTTCAAAGTACTCACTGATTCTCAATTCTAGATTAAAATTTTAAGTGTGTTAAGAGTAACTGAAAATATATTAAATAGAGCAAATTTTGCTTATGCAGCATGAAAANAGTACTCACTGATTCTCAATTCTAGATTAAAATTTTAAGTGTGTTAAGAGTAACTGAAAATATATTAAATAGAGCAATTTTGCTTATGCAGCATGAAAAAAAAAAATTGTTATTAAGTACCATAATGATGGGTTGATTCCTGCATTATACCGATTCATGTTCGAGACCAGATTGTCACCTTTCGGCTTCCTAAAATTGTTTGCAACTTGCGTTCATCAACTAAAAATATTTCTCTACTTTACCATTTGAAATTTTGATGTTGCAATAATCGCATATCACATAGTTTTCATCACACAAATTGATGTGAAAGTGATGCCACACATTGCACATCTTATTTTGAACACACCTAGTTATTGTTTAATATTGACCGTTTTTCAACTTAGTCCCCCCTCCCTGTCCCCGTGCTAATGTAGGAGCAACAAGGCCACTGCTCAGGTGGTCTGAGGGTCTTACAGTTTCTTGTGGACTCCTGTCGGGGACAAGAGAACCGTGTTTATAACAGCAGCTATGTGATACAGATGGCACACAACTGTAGTGACAAGGGCTGCTAACAGCAGTGTAAGGCAATAAAGTATAACTAGGGATGGCAGGTAGGTAGTGCTAAATGTCTCGGTAATTATTAACAATCACGGCTGTTCCGAAAATTGGGAAAAAAATACCTGAAAATAGTTTATGTGGACATAATCACTTTTAATACGAATTTCATTGAGGCATAACGTAATTTGTAGCACATACAATGAAATGTGATAATGACAAGGGCTATAAAGAAAGAGCACTTTTTTGCGGTAAAAAAAAAAAGTACAATTAAGTGAAATATATTCCAATTGGGCCGCTGAACCGTGTTATATGTGAAAACACCATTGGAAACCTAACTTTAGTTCACAAAATGTGAATCACAGGATGTGTTTGTGCCGATGCGCTAAGGACGTACAAGTATTAACTACAGTAATCAAACAGTGTTGGAATATAATTTATTTCTGTTGAATTTTGCAAGGCTTAAATACCTTGTTGATATTCACGAGAAAATTGTACTATGTAACGTAGTAATATAAAAAATATATACGGAGTATATTATACAAAAAGGTGTTCCGTGGCTTTGTTTGTGTTTGTCCTCTTTTTGAGGCCTTGCAAACTGTCTGGCTGGGTTTTACAAAAAAAAAAAATCAAGGTAAATGTAAAGAATAGCGGCTTTTTTAAGGAAACATAAGAGACCCACAAAAGTTATATAAAGGGCTTTGCACACCTTACCTGTTTCATATTTAGGACGGCGTAATAATAAAATAAGCAGTCAAAAATAAAATAGTTAATATACGAGCAGTTCAACCACTTTGTTTACGTTGGACGCCATGATGTTTGGTGAAGTAATTCTGTAGTAACGTAAACAAATGCGCATCTCGCCGTCACCTTATTGGCTGTGGATGTGTAGACGTCACCGTATGTTAGTTACAGTTTCGATGCGAGACAATGCGGTTTGCGGCGAGTGGTGTGTGTGTGTGTGTGTGTTTTGCGCACGTCGAATCCGACAGTGCGAAGGTTTGTTATTTTAGAATGGAGGGCGCAAGAACGAGTACTTCTGTGCGTGATAGCTGTCTATGTGGTGGGTGTTACTTGGACGTTTTAGTAGATAATGGTGTTTTGTCGAGTGAGGTAAGGTGGAAGTCGTGCAGAACGGTGGTTGAATTGGCAGATCACAGTGGAATTGTGCCCGCCGCCTACCTAGGTGAGTTAATTCTTATACTTCCTGTATGATTTACTGTTAAACCCTAAAATCCTAGATTAGAATAAAATCGTAGGCTAGATTAAAGCCCTATAATCCTAGGCAAGATTAAAAACGTAAAATTGTGATTCACTCACCGTGTGGTTAGGTTAAGTTGGGTTAGATGGGCACATATTACGAAATTGGGCGGACAAATGTTAAATTGAGGTCTTTTTGTATTTTTTGTTATTTTACCCCACAATTTCCCTGCCCTCCCCACTATGGTTTTTGTGGTTTGTAAGCATAATGCATTAATGTCGTTAGTAAATTCGGTAATTTTCTAGTTTAGGGGCTTTTCTGAAAATAATAAAAAAAAACTCCAGAAAGTGGTATATTTCGACTNGTAGAAATATATCATAATTTTAAATTTTTATTGTGTTTTTCAGAAAAGCCCCTAAACTAGATAATTACCTTTTGATGTTGCAATAATCGCATATCACATAGTTTTCATCACACAAATTGACGTGAAAGTGATGCCACACATTGCACATCTTATTTTGAACATACCTAGTTATTGTTTAATATTGACCGTTTTTCAACTTAGTCCCCCCTCCCTGTCCCCGTGCTAATGTAGGAGCAACAAGGCCACTGCTCAGGTGGTGTGAGGGTCTTATAGTTCCTTGTGGACTCCTGTCGGGGACAAGAGAACCGTGTTTATAACAGCAGCTATGTGATACAGATGGCACACAACTGTAGTGACAAGGGCTGCTAACAGCAGTGTAAGGCAATAAAGTATAACTAGGGATGGCAGGTAGGTAGTGCTAAATGTCTCGGTAATTATACAATCACGGCTGTTCCGAAAATTGGGAAAATAATACCTGAAAATAGTTTATGTGGACATAATCACTTTTAATACGAATTTCATTGAGGCATAACGTAATTTGTAGCACATACAATGAAATGTGATAATGACAAGGGCTATAAAGAAAGAGCACTTTTTTTGCGGTAAAAGAAGTAAAATTAAGTGAAATATATTAAAATTGGGCCGCTGAACCGTGTTATATGTGAAAACACCATTGGAAACCTAACTTTAGTTCACAAAATGTGAATCACAGGATGTGTTTGTGCCGATGCGCTAAGGCACAGTGTTGGAATATAATTTATTTCTGTTGAATTTGGAACGCTTAAGTACCTTGTTGACATTCATTAGGGGATTGTACTACGTAACGTAGTAGCATAAAAAATATATACGGAGTATATTATACACAAAGGTGTTCCGTGGCACTTTGTGTTTGTCCTCTTTTTGAGGCCTTGTAAACTGTCTGGCTTGGTTTTACAAAAAAAATCAAGGTAAATGTAAAGAATAGCAGCTTTTTTAAGGAGACATACAAGACCCACAAGTTTTATAAATGGCTTTGCACACCTTACCTGTTTTATATTTAGGACGGCGTAGTAATAAAATAACCAGAACGTCGAAAATAAAATAGTTAATATACGAGCAATTCAACTACTTTGTTTACGTTGGACGCCATGATGTTTGGTGAAGTAATGCTGTAGTAACGTAAACAAGTGCACATCTCACCATCACCTTATTGGCTGTGGATGTGTAGACGTCACCGTATGTTAGTTGCAGTTTAGATGCGAGACAGTGCGGTTTGTGGCGAGTGGTATGTGTGTGTGTGTGTGGCGCACGTCGAATCCGACCGTGCGAAGGTTTGTTATTTTAGAATGGAGTGCGCAAGAACGAGTACTTCTGTGCATGATAGTCGTCTATGTGGTGGGTGTTACTTGGACGTTTTAGTAGATAATGGTCTTTTGTCGAGTGAGGTAAGGTGGAAGTCATGCAGAACGGTGGTTGAATTGGCAGATGACAGTGGAATTGTACCCGCCGCCTACCTAGGTGAGTTAATTCTTATACTTCCTATATGTTTTACTGTTAAACCCTAAAATCCTAGATTAGAATAAAATCGTAGGCTAGATTAAAGCCCTATAATCCTAGGCTAGATTAAAAATGTAAAATAGTGATTCACTCACCGTGGGGTTAGGTTAAGTTGGGTTAGATGGGCATATAATACGAAATTGGGCGGACAAATGTTAAATTGAGGTCTTTTTCGGGATTTTTATTCTCGGAAAAGCAGTTATTCTTTACATTTACCAAAATCAAAATGTTGTCTTTTCCAATAAAAGTGAAAGGCAGCAAAGCTTTATATATATATTATATATATATATATGTTGTTAAATATATATATATATATATGTTGTTAAATATTTAGTAATGGTGGCCATGAACTTCCTGCGAAGTGGAAACTTTTTAAAGAATATAAAATAACTAAAATACTTTTCTTTATCTACACTCCTATATTTTTCCCTGGCTGTTTGTTTATATGTCTAAGTTGAGAAAAGCCTAATCTATTAAAAATTTCATGATTACTTACAAGGACATATAATCCTGTTAGAACAAATAACATCGTTGAATAAATACTATGGAAATATATCTGAACCGAGTGATTAACTGCCAATTACAAACATTGTGTCCTGTGCTTATGTACAAGTATGTTTTGTGTTCTATATTATTTACTGGTGAAATATTCCATAGTGCTTACTAACTAAATGGAATTAACTAATATTCAGAGTGAACATGATTATAGGCTACTCATGGTAAAGTGAGCACTTTTGAAAGTCGTCTCATTTGGAATAGTAGTCAATAAATATATTTAATTTTAATTTTAAACATTAACTTTCGAGTGTGATGGAATACACACACTTTGTTTATTACTTGCATGGCAATATTTATTTGAAAAGGTAATTGAAGGGTAAAAAATGGCTGAAAGAAAAAGTAACTAGGGCCTCGGAAGGGCTCACTTTACTGTGAACAGTATCATTGTGTGTGGCTGCAAAAAAAAAAATATTTCGTATTATTTAAACGCTATATGGATCCGATTTTATAATACAATTTTTAATATGTTTCAACTGATTTGTATATTTCCATTGTAAAATTGTGTGTCCGCTTTATTCGAGTCATTTTCTCTAAGTGTCCTCATTTCCAATCCCTGTTACTAGATGACAAATTTGGATCACAGCAAGGGAACTTCGAAGGAAGATGTAAAGAATGGCCGGAGTACAATTAGCAAAAAATAATTAAATAAATTAAAGTAATAAATTAATATTCAATTGCAAGCAGATATCATTTCTTCTTCAGTAAGCGGGTTACATTTGGTTATCAGTAAAAAAAACAATAACCATTTAAATATATTAAAGCTAAATCATACCGAGGCAGGCAGGATGAAAGAGTGGTTTATTTGTGAGGGACCACCTACTTACTTGCCCCGTGTGAGTTTTTTTGTCAACAGGCACCCAAGAATCTTGAGATGAAAAACATTTTGCAGAAATACTTGGAACGCTCTTATTCTTGTACAACATTAAGAACTTTGAATTTACATTGCTACAAAACTTTGCAGCAGACGCCATCGCACTTCGATAAATAAAATATTAGAGGGGCAACATTGTGCAATGAAATTTTCGTCAACGAGTAAAGAAATTTACCGACTGTGCAATTATTTCTATTATGTAAAAATAATGTTTACCTTTATTTGCAAGAGATGGATTTTCAGCAAATCTAGCACCAATAGAAAATATGTAAAAAATTATGCTTTTATAAAATTAGATAATAATGTGAATACTTAGAATTTGAAAGACTTTACTCTATTTGCGTTTTAGAAACCTATAGAGCACAGCACTATATCGACCAAAATGTTGGACGTATCAGGTTGACTAAAGATGAGGTAGACTGATCTCACTGGCTGCGCACAACCAATTTTCGTGTCTCAAAGTTGAACTGTGTTTCTGCCAAATCGCGAAAATGGCATGGTTTGGATTTTAGGTTAGAAAACTGATTTGTAAACAAATGCTTAGAGACGTTTTTATACTTCCTCTAACTAGGTAACTATACAGAGTAGCGGCTTTTCTGAAGGAAACGTCCTAGACCAACAAAAGTAGCATTAATGGGTTCTGCAGAGCTTACCTTGTTCATATTCAGGAGGGTGTAATGTTAAAATAAGTAGAACATATCAAATAAAATAGTTAAATGTACGAGCAGCCTGCCACTTTGTTTACATCGGACGCCTTGATTTACGGTGATTTTCGGCATCGTGCCATCACCTTATTGGGATGTGAATCTTAGACATCGTAACAGTCTTTTGACGTTATCGTCATGGAATTTCAGTTGCCGTTCAGATGCGATACATTACGGGTGTGGGTTGTTGCGGGTGCGAGTTATGACATCCGAATCCGACCGATTAAAAAACTGAGAGTGCAAGAACGAGTGCTTCTGTGCGTAATATTCGCCTATGTGGCAGGTGTTACTTGGATTTTTTAGTAGATTGTGGTGTTTTGTGGATTGAGGTCAGATGCACGACAGTTGAATGGGTCATGGACAGAGGAATTGTACCCCCGCCTACTTAGGTGAGTTATTTCATATTCTTTCTGTGTGTTTCACGGTTCCTTTAACACCCTACAATCCTAGGTTAGTTTGAAATGGGTCGTGGACAGTGGTATTGTATCCGCCGCCTACCTAGGTGAGTTAATTCATTTTCTTTCGCTGTGTTTTACGGTTCCTTTAAATCCCAAAAAAATCTAGATTAGACTAAATTCATAGGTTAGATTAACATTCTAAAATCCGAGGTTAGTTTTAACACCCTACAATCCTAGGTTAGATTAATACCCTACAATTCTAGATTAGTTTAAAAATGTAAAATAGTGATTCACCCATCGTGGGGTTAGGTTCAGTTAGCTTAGGTGGGCACATATTACTTAAGTAGTTGGACGTTAATGCCCCTAGTATATTCGTGTTCTGCGTAATTAGTAGACCTTTCGGGTTTTTATATATTTATTTACAGAAAAGCCGCTACTCTGGATAATTACCTCTAACTGATTTGTAATGCAGTTGGACATAATTCGAATTGGTAAAAGTATTAAATTAATATAACAGAGCTTGTCATTTAAAAATTAAGATATAATCAAACACGTTCATCACTGTTGATATGTGACTTTGACAGTTGTGAATGATTGGGGGAGGTCAATGTTGGGTACATGCGCAGAAGACGAATAAGCGGTCTACCTCATATTTAATCTATGATAAGGTACGATGAAATGACAGGTGCAGGACAAAGTGCCAACATTCCCGAGTCGATCTGTTACTTCATACATAGCAAAATGTCCCGAACAACATAACCACTGCTGGAAGTAATTCAGTAGAAAAAGAAAGGAGAAGTGAGTAAAAGCAAATATGTGTTGTGTGCGATGCCAAGTTTCGTGGTGCTCATTCCTCCTTTCTCTGCTCGCTTAGAACTGGACTCGTGTAGTCAGGGAGTATGAAAAATTCACTTACTAATTCTATTGCAGATAATGAAATGTTGACATGTAAATTATATGCTGCGATTAAGCAAATTATTTAAAAATTCTAAAACAGTTAACGCTTGTCGGCGCAGTAGTTGGGGGTTGGGTGTAGGTTTTGCGGGGTGGTTAACATAAGGTTGGATTGATTGTTGGATAGGTTAACCCGACTAGATGCCAGACACCATCAGCAGGCAGTGTCGAGATTAAGTTGTTGGTCCTTGCAGGGTCGTGTGACTGATCGCCCAGACGTACGCTGTTCCCTCAGTGGTTGCATTGTTGAAAATGTCCCAATGATGCTGTAGAAGTCATGCTCCTCTCGGGCCTGATATGTTGCTGAGTTCAGTTTGCGTATTCAGGCTGACCCACACACCTTAAGCACTGATAAGAAGTACTTTAAGTAAAAGTTGATGCCAACCGCGGCTTCACTTAGAGCCCTTGTTGACCCGCGCACACTCTCTAGTGGAGCAGGTAGGAACTACCCATCTAAGATACCCCTGTGACCTGAGGCAACACACCCAACTTAAGCTACACGAGTCAGTGCGAAAACTTTCAACTTCATAAGGCAGGCATAACTTTGTGTAAGCAGATCACTCTTGAATAATTACTGTCGTAATTAATAACGAGCCAAGAAATGAATGTGACAAAATCCCTGCATAGGCAACAGTGTACCAAGTGTGTAAAGTGCCGACCATGTGGTCGCCGAGAACTAAGTAATCCCATAATTTTCTGGACAACTATCCAGTACATCGGGAAATGCTTAATAAAGGAACACAGTAATAGGTAATTATATTTTTAACCAGTGCAATGCATAATAAATTAAAGACACTTGTCTTGACTCGAGCAGTGGAACACTCGAACTCTAACTGCATCATGCCAAAATTCTCATAGCAAACAAACATAATTGTTATATTAATTAAAAGCCTTTTTAATTAATGCGAAATTATTCTCTAATTTTTTCAAAGTGTTTTATGTATGTACCCTATCTTTTAGGAGCAGCAAAGAGTCTGTTCAAAAATTTAAAAGGCTATTAAAGTTATTGCCACAAAATTTTTATTACATTCTTTTTATGTCAATGTAATTTACAGTGCACATTGTGCAAATCACAATGTATTTTCTAAGGATCATATGTTCCATTTCATTTTATCGAGGAATATTCTGTTTTGGCGGGTGGTGGTCAACTACCATTACCTTCACCAAACTCCGCCTCCGCGATGTTATTCCCAGGGAAGGAAGAAGTGGAGTATCTGGATGTTAGAAAGACAAAATATTCTGGTAATTTACATGATGCTATTGAAAACTAAATGGTTAGTGCGAAAACGTGAAGCGCACCTGGAGGGCGACATGATGCAACCGACCCCTTGAGACTCTGGACGAAGACTTACTATGGTGGGCGCACAGTTGCTGCATGGTGGCTAATCGCAAACCAGAACTACTTGTGTGATTAAACATATACCCGCAACAACATTTAACCCTTGCAAAAACACACTGAAAACTTAACAATAACAGTCACCCAAAAAACACTCGCGACAATATTTAATTGGTGAGGCGAAATGAGGGTCACTTCATGAAAAGATTACAAGGAACTGACGAAAAAGAAAACAAAACACTACATTAATATGGTAGGTTTGTCCCTTGTGTTTTAAATGCATACTCGCATCTATACAAATTATTATTAAATTTGCTTTTATTTTCTCTCTGCATCTTGCTTTCAAATTATTCCGCACCACCCTCCTCCAGATGTGAAGCTAGCCCTAGGAGAGTGTGTGGGGTAAGATATGGTGTTACTGTCTTGCCCGCACATGCTTTGCACTAGACTGACTTGCCTTGCACGAGTGCTGTGCATACCGATGTGGTGGAGCACAGCAGGAGCAGGCTGTAGCCAGGTGGCGCCGAAGCAGTAGGTTATACCGTGCTTTTGTGCAGTCCTTGATGTGGTGATGGTTTTGCCTGTTTCAAGGTCATGGGCGATCGGCTGCAGTAGGTGATTCGATGACATCACTTCAGGCCAGACATGCCTGCACTGCTCTGTATCGTTATCATCGTGCATGGAGGGGAGGGGGCGAGCTAGCTGCATCGCTTATTTGCTCCCATAATCGCTTCTGCTGCTGACCCTCCATCGATCCCACTACCTCCGGTAGCAACCAATGGTTGGTAGTGACCGAGGGAGGTAGATCACCTTGGGGTGTCCCCTTGGCTGGCTGTGACATCCTTGCTGTGGTACTGCCCTAGTGCATCACCCCCTCGCCAACGATGGGCTACATCAGAAACCACCCCGACACCATTAGTAGTGCATCAGGAGGTCCTGGGGTGTCACCTGGAGTTGATGGGGTGAGGGGGGCGATCCCCATCCAGGTGGGTGCTGCGATGCTGGGCGTCTCGACGTGGGCAGGCCATGCTGCTTCTGCCTATGGCTGCTGCAGTTGCATTTGTCATGCTAGGGTAAGAATGGTGACACCTGGTGTCACCTTGTCATCAGTGTTACGTTCCCTGTTCCGATACTCCCTGCTAGGCGCCTGTGCGCTGGGCGTCGTCGAGCGAAAGGGTCTTCGCAGCGGGCCTCCTGTGGAGGGTCCTGCCATTATTGGGCTCGCAGTCGTAGGGCACATTTATGCTATGGTTGAGATCGTCGTCAACGCCAGCCGGTGCAAGACACAGTTCGTCCCAGTGGATCTTGGCCCTCCGTCTTCTAGGCGAGGTGGACAAATAGGTGACCAGCCTTAAGGTCTGCAGGATCTCGTGCAGCCTGCCTCATTTGGCCGCGAAAAACTCGGGCAGTCGAACTCGCCAGGCAGAGTGAGATTGTGGCCCAGCAAGACATCGGCAGGTGTCTTGCCAGTGGCAGCATTTATGCACCGGTAGAGGGTGGCAGACAGTTGGTCAGCCCAAGCGGTGTATTGCTCCCCCACACGGAGATATAATTGGATTTTGAGTTCCTGGTTGTGTTACTCTATGGTGTTCGTGCATGAGTGGTAAATCACCATCTCGATGTCCTGCACTCCTCAATGCATGTACATCTCGCGCCACTTCCAGCTAGTAACCTGAGAGCTGTTAACTTAAAAAAGTTCTTTGGGTACCCCCATCTGGGAGAGAAGTCAGCCTGCAGGACCTTTGCCACACTAGTCGATCGAGCACTGCTGATGGGGTAGGCTTCGACTTATTTCATGGAATTGTCAGCCACCACGACTATAAAGATCTTACCTCACGTTGTTCTAGGGTGTGGCCACATGAGATAGAGACACTGTTTCAAAGGGCTTTGTGGGTAGATGTTCCCACTGTTGCTGTGCCCTGTCAGTCTTCAGTGACTTAAATTTATTACACTTGGCACACTTTTGCACATACCTGTGCAGATGTTTGGTAAGTCAGGACAGAAAAAGTATTCACACACATTACGAATCGTCTGTTATGTACACGGGTGGCCAGCTGCACTGCTACAGTGCACGTGCTTTAACACCTGCTCTCTGACACTGGGGGGAACAAACGATCGCCACATACCATGATTGGCTGGTGAACATGTTTCTAGTTTACCATCTTCCACATGCCAACACTCGATGTCTTGTTTGGCGCAACTGTCTTGGTGTTTGCAGGTGAGTGCTCATTCGAGTTGTTCTTGCACAACATCCCGATTTAGGTCATGCAAAGTGAGGTCATTGTTAGTGGTGTGTATCTGGTGAAGGCATACCTCACTTACCAGTTTTCGCATTGTTGACAGTACAATCTCCTCTCACTCTGTGTCGTCCTACACTACGATGTCGGTACATGGTGAGCTCGACAGTGCATCCGCAATCTAGTTCTCGCTGCCTGGGACATGCTCCACGACGAAGTCATAAACTTTAAGAAGCAATGTCCAATGAGTCCGCTTGCTGCGGGCCTCGTGCATGGTGTGTAGCCATGCGAAGCAGTGGTTGTCTGTGCGAAGAATGAAGCACTGGTACTCCAACATGGATGGTACTTTTTGATGGACCATTCCACTACTAAACATTCACGTTCGTTGATGTCGTACCTCCACTCGGTCGGTCTGAACTTGGTGCTGGCGAAGTCGGTGACGCTACATTCGCCATTGTTGCCACACTGGTAGAGCACTGCAGCGAGCCGTTCGTGACTGGCCTCAGTCTGCAAGCGAGGCGTTTTGAGGCATCGTTCCTTGCTCGTCGGCATTCTTGGAAAAGTGCTTTGGTTTCTTGGAACACGTCGTTGTCGGTGCTGTCCCACTGGAACAGCCACTGTGTTGACAGAAAGTCGGTGAGTGGTGCAGTGATGATGCCAATGTTTTGGATGTGCTCCAGGAGCCAGTTTATTAGCCCGAAGAACTTCCGAAGCTGCTTGCGCGTACATGGTGGTGGGTACTCGTCGATCAACCGCTTATGTTCGGGGTTAGGTTTGTTGCCTTCTTCGTCGACATAACCCAGGAAGTCGATGCTGGTCTTCCCAAGTTCGCATTTCGCAGTTGCACACTTGAGGCCGTTGATGGCCAACCTCCCAAGCACAAGTGACAAGTGGTATAGGTTCTCCTCCCAACTCGTTAACCATATCACCATGTCGTCAAGGTAGGTGAGCATGAATTCGCCGATGAGGCCGCCCAGCACCAGTACCATCATGACCTGGAAAGTGGCCAGAATGTATTTCAGTCCAAACTGCATGACACAGATCTGAAAATTCCTGACATCGGGGGCCATGAAAGCTTTCTTGCCACGGTCTTTGAGTTTGACAGGTACTTGCCAATAGCTGCTCTTGAGGTCAAGGGAAACACATCACCTTGGTCTAGCGAATTGAGGGCATCCTGGATGCTGATATACGATGGTAATGCACTACATGTCACTTGATTTACCTTTCGAAAGTCTACACAAATCTCTATGTGTCACCCTTCTTGGGTGGCAATGTTATGGCACAGTTGAACTAAATTTTTGTTGGCTTAAGAACACCATAACTGAACAGCTCATGAATCTTATGCATTATAATTTTTGCTTGATGCAGTAAATAACAATGGGGTATTGTGTATATAGACCGCTCTTGCACTAGGAGAATTGCATGCTCGGCTATTTTGGTGCAGCGAAGTGCATCATGTGCAGCCATGCTCTGGTGTTCGTCAAGGAGTCGTTGGAAAGCTGCCTACTGTTCTGGAGGGATATTTTTGTCGAACTCCGTCAATGAAACGCCCGGCAGTTGGTCGCAGTTGGTCAGTTGGTCGCGAGTCAAGGTTGTACACAGTGTGTCGTTCCTTAAGGCCGAAATGAATACGATGAGCCACAGTTTCTACAATGGTGTTTTGCTAAGTGAACAACCATACACCAAGTATGGCATCCTCTATAATGTCCGGTGTAACTATTGCAGTTGTGATGGTCTCAAGGTCGCAGATACGAACTGTCACTGATGCTTGCCCTAGTGCAGTACTGGTGTATTTGTTTGTTGCTAAACGAATCATTTGAGCAAATTGAGTAATGTATGTTGGGCTTACAAACGTGGGTTGTACAAAATTATGTAAAGTGGTTAGTGTCTATTAATGTGTGGCAATGATGACAGTTAATAGACACCAAAATACGAATGAACTGTGAATGGCTGCTACAGACCTGGTAAATTAGGGTTTGCTGCGGTGTCAAGTTGGTAGCATTGTTTGGGACTGGGGTATCGGGAACGTCCGGCTTCTTTATCCCTGCTTCGCATTTCCCGGGTCGCTGTTGCAATGCTGATTGTTTGGTTAGTGCTGAGATGTGGATTGTTAGGGCACACATTGTGTCAGTGGTACCCTTGACAATCACAATAATGGTACGAAGTTGGCGATGGTTGGCTTCTATCTTAATTCTCATTTTTAACTCGCACACTGTCAGTTGCAATGTTGCTATTATTGCCCCTTGCATCTGTGTTTTTGGCCATATGGTTTATTGTAATGGTAATTTTTNATCTGTGTTTTTGGCCATATGGTTTATTGTAATGGTAATTTTTTCCCTTTGTTGGCCGAAAGAGTTTGCTTTTGATGTGTTTCTGTTATTTGTCCTGACCCTTCACACCACCCTGATGTTGCTTACTGTTCCATTGTGCGAGTCCTTTTTGCAGCCCAGCTGGCAGAGATTTCACACTACGATGATCGCAGTGTGTAGTAGTTTGTCTAGGCCACTGTTGAGCAGGGGTACCAATGCTGCATTGTAATCTGAGTGAACTGTTTCTGCCACCACTTCTAGCACTTCACGCTCAGGCATGTGAGAGTGGAAACGTCTAATAAGGTGTATTTTCTGAGCGAGGAATGTGGTTAGTTCATCTGTCACCTGCCGCTCCTATAAAATCATATTGCTTTGTGCTTGCAGTGATGCAAATGCTCCTCCAAAGCAGCACTGAAAAATTTATGGAGAAACTCCTCCCACTGTAGGCCGTAGTGATTGATATATGTATCGTTGTGGGCCGTTAGTATAGACAAGATGAAAAATTATTTAGGGTTAATATAAACAAAACAACTTAATTGAGCCGTTTTAAAAAGGGCTAATCTTTTAAATGCTTGTTCTCATTAATATTTTCTGCTTCGTATCAACATATAATTAAATTTGAAGTTTTTAAAAGAAACAGACTGAGTCTGCTCTGCCTATTTTGTAAGTTTTATATGAACCATCCGCGGTACTGCGAAAGTGCTCTGTGAATTTATCATTGTGCACCTGCGCCCGTGTCAGGCTGTCCGCTTTACTTTTTAACTTTCTCTTTTTTTTGTAACTTATCATATAACTGAGGAGAGTCGGAGGTCCTACATAGGGAAAGGAGCCAAGTGCATATCGGGGCCAAAACCCCATACGCCTGGACACGCAGGAAATATTTCGAAAACAGGATACACTCATCTCNTGACAGGGGAAGGAAACTGGAACAGACACTGTAAAAACCCTCAAGAGAAAATAATTATCTCCTTTCATTTCAAGCATTTACTGAGGACACAGGAGCATGCCCAACTGCCTGTTGCCGTACCATAAAAGGTGTGGTATCTTCCACCTTTTACTTAATAAAAACAAGAAACAGCATGAACAAATTAAAGACAGCCCTCCCCTCCCTCTTTTACATATCTTTTTCTTCTAGTGTTTTAATACCTGTTTTAATAAAGATTATCCTTTCCCCATCATCTGTTATAGAAGAAACCTATTTTATACTTTATAAATTGCATAAATTTAACATTTTATTTTCTGTCGAAATTAATTTTACGGTGTATGTACTGGTCTTTCTCTCACAAATAATACACAGAATTTTATAATTGAAGTGTTTATCACATTAAAAGTACAGAACATCTTTGTAACAAGATTTGTAACTTATTGTTATATACACATTTCTTAGGTTTCAAACCTTTTTTTAACAATGCACAGTATTGATAAATGTTCTATTTGTCTCATCAGTTTTAACTTTTTTCAAGTGTACAGTTTGTTAGGAAAACCAACATTGCCTTTTTAATATAACTGATGAAACATTAGAATATTCACAGATTTATGCAGGAAAATATCTTTCAGTTTTATACTCCAAGTAACATCAAATTTCAGTTTTTCACCAAGCACTAAGTGCACTGTCATATCAATACACATACATGAAGACAAGAATTTTGTATAGCAATATACTTAACTTCTTAATCTTACATTTTCTCACATATTGTCTGATCTTTACACACAAACACACGCACTTTCTTAAGGTAACACGCACTTGTGAGACATCAATCGTTTACACATGCAAATAGATTCAGCCAAAAAAATAGAATTTTTAATCTTTAGCAAGTTACAAAATATGTATCTTGTAACATGTTTTCAAAAAATATTTCATTATTACTTTTGTTGCAACCATGATTCTAGATTTAGACAATGTACTGTTAAACATCTCTCTGGAAATAGTTCGTTATTTGGCTTGTATTGTAGTAGCACTTAAAACTAGTTTCAAGCTTGTATAAATACAGTTTGTCATTATTGCTAATACTTTGCAATACTTATAAAATATTTGAAATGCCCAGAGTAAAATTTTCGGTATGTTGATTATTTTTTTGCTTATTTGAAGACAATACATAAGGATGTCTGTTTACAAGATAGAATTATTTATTTTCCACAGTGTTATAACATTGTCATTCTTAATACGTATAATAAATGTTCTATATGTATGCTATTGCATTGCGTTCATTAGTCGTAAATAAAGAATTTACAAAAAAGCCACTGTTACTCCTCGAAACTGTATAATCACATAACAAAAGATCATGTTTAAACTTTGCTTACACGTGGTATTACACATATGGTTTCCGGATACTCAGGATTAAAAATGACATTCATCTTGGGAAAGGACATTTCATTTAAAAGAAGAACTTTGGAATTTCATTAACGCCACAAATAATTTATCCTGGAGAACCATAAAATATTTTTTTTTGCATACAGCTTAATTTTAATAACGTTGAAAAAAAACAGCACCTTAACAATACATTACTAATTTAAGTAAACACATTTCTAAAGTTTGATAAATAAAATAACGTTCTTGTTACAAGTTAACATGAAACATGCTAAACACCAGTCAAATAAACTTGTATGCTTAAAGTTGTTTACATAATAATAAACATCTTAATACAGTCACTGCAGAAGTAAAATGAATCTAAATGAACAAATAAATAAGAAAATCATAAACGCACAGAACATCAAAGACCATACATTTGTCAAAGACCTTTGTCTTTTTTTACGTGATTAAACAAGTTATTATTAACAACACAGCTATAACAAGCTTTGTCGCATAAAAACTAATGATATGAAAGTAATTATTAGAAAAATGCTATCGTTCATCAGGTCAAAAAGGCTGGACATTTTTGACTACCACGAAACATCCAGAAGAACGAAAAAAAGAAAGTTCAAAACGGAGGACATGTCGTCCTTTTGCCGGAAGTCTAATGAGCATTATCACGCACGTATTGTTGCTATTCTAGTTTATTCGACCGCGAGGTGTATGTTTTTTCAAGTCCATTCTGCGCGAATAACAGAAACTTTTATCACAGGCATAACACCCACCTTTGGTGCTTGGGCTGCATCTGAGTTAACTACAATAAACGACGAAGGCAGAAACGCATGCCAAATTAATTTTTGTGGGAATAAAATTAAACAAGCTGAACCGAAGTCTTTCTCTACTACAGATTTTTTTTTGTTTTATTTTAATTTACCCATATAAGTGACACACAGTCGATAAAGCAGAGACCAAATAAACGCGCACATTTTTTTCTTGTATTTGTGTTGTCTGATCATAAACTTTAACTCGCATTAATCCTTCTTTAATTTTCCTCGGTATTCCTCAAGACTTCGACCACACAGAAAGCGTGGGTAATGCTGCCAACATTTCCAATTCTGAACCAAAAATCTGGTGATGCAATATTCAAACCACTGTACTTAACACATATTCGGAATACGTTAGACTTAGCTGTAATCTAAATATGAACCAGTGAGAATTTCGCGGTTTAAATCAGTTAACAACATCTGACTTATTCAACTGTTACTTCATTCAATTGAACTGATAGATTGGTGAAAAATGCCCGTTTTCCTTCTATTTTTGATTCCGCGACATTTTACACTGGTTCATTAACCATTTCAATCGCTGTTTTTCAGTGGTTTGTTTTTTTAATTGATGGATCAATTAAACAACGTGTATCAAGTGGAATCACAACACACAAAACCAATAAAACTCGTAATTTTTTTTTTTNGATGGATCAATTAAACAACGTGTATCAAGTGGAATCACAACACACAAAACCAATAAAACTCGTAATTTTTTTTTTTTAAATGTGAGTTTCGACTTTTATAATACCGCATTACAAAGCAACAAGAACATTCAATCTTTCATTNATTTTTTTTTTTAAATGTGAGTTTCGACTTTTATAATACCGCATTACAAAGCAACAAGAACATTCAATCTTTCATTTCGTTTTCCCATAATATTCGTACCGCTCGGTTCGAAGGTTTAAACTGCATTAAATGCGGCAAAGTGAGTGCATCCATACGTACGGTTTGTTTTAACACACTTAATGTTATCAATTGAACGAAAAACAAAAAGAAAAGACACATAATTTAAAATTACAGATTTTCGATAAAAAATATAATACGTATATTTTCCCACTTGCAGTCAACGCCGGCTTGGTAGCCCGACTGGTAAGGTAACGGTTTAGCAGCAGGCTGCTGTGATTTCAAATCCTAAACGCAGTGAACATTTTTTTACTTTTTAAAATCATGTTAAATTGCCCAATATATAAAGCGACTATCGTAAATATGTTTATTTGTCGTAATAGTTCAGCAAAATTCATTAAAAAACAATATTTAATTCGCCGCACGCAGCTGGCTGTCACTTATTCAATCAGAGAAATTGTTTAGCTGGAACAGCGGTTCTCCATCGATCCGAAGAAGAGCCATTTACACAGATCCGAGTCGTTGGATTTCACTGCGAATCGGCGATTTTCCACTGATCCGAGATCAGAGTGTGTAATATTGACATTTCTTGAAAAGAAGCACAGAAAAATTGCCACGTTTGCAGGACCTTGGCACTTTGCTATAGCTTTGCTATAGCAGTCCACGAAAAGTTGCTGATAACGGGTAACTTAACAAACATCNGACCTTGGCACTTTGCTATAGCTTTGCTATAGCAGTCCACGAAAAGTTGCTGATAACGGGTAACTTAACAAACATCGGAGACCATGGCAAAGTATGCTGCTGTCATTGTATTATTTAATGGAAATGATAAGAATTTCCGTCCTCATTTTTCAGTATAGTTCTTGGAAATGCAATTGGTTTTCTGGCAAGGGATTATAAATCATCATCATCTGCGACAAATTCCTCCAACTGAGCACAGTGTCTGTCATGTGAGCGATGACAGACAGAGAAATGGACTCTCCCGACTCGCCAGACGCGTTTCGGACTTCTGCGAATTATTTTCTCATTTGGATTTCGCTATATGAACGTCGGATTACCAAGAATGAAACGCCCAGAATCTCACAAGATGTTAGTGGC
>NQII01005262.1:60770-76865 GCA_002778355.1 Clitarchus hookeri | reverse complement strand
TAACCCGGGGGGGGGGGTAGGTAGTGTATAATCCCGATGGCCTTGCAACTCATCACATTATCACCTTCACCAAGCTTCTTCTCAAAGGTTCTCACATTTCACCAAGCTCATCTTCTTTTTATGGAAAGCGCCAAGACCTACCACTGTGCTGGTAAAAACGGACTATAGTATGTTCACGGTAAACGCAGAATTTTTGCAAAGTTCTGCTTGGAACCTTCTTGCATGCACAATATGTAGTCTTCCGCTACATGCAATATTACCACTGCCGCGAGCCTGATCACTTTGTTCCTGCGTCGGTCAAATGGAACTGTGAAATTATTAGAAATGGAAATATCAAATAATTTACAAATTTGCTAATTCTTTCTCAAAGGCTGATTTCAAAAATGCTTAGTTTAATTGGTCATCTTATTTGCGACAAGAAAACCACAAGCCAATGGGGTGCGTGCTCATGCGCAGGCGTAGTACGGAAAACCTGCGGGTTGAAACGGAAGTTATAAAGAAAAATTGTATATCTTCCAAGTTAGTCGTCTAAAGTAATATAATAAGCGTCTTTCATAAAGATCATTCTGGTCGTCACGTATGAGCATATATTAAATCAAGGACAGCAAATGGCGCGATCTTCCAAGCTTCAGCCATTCATATGCATTGAAAAAAATATGGCTTTCCTCTCACTAATTAAAGAAAAATAGTACTGACATGTCTATCTTCCTGCTCCCAGCCAATGCCCTTATTCTTAGGNGGGGGGGGGGGGGTGGTCAGCTCGGAACTGTTGGCATTGCTGGCTTTGACCCACGAAGTGCTCAATGTCACTGTCCATCTTGGGCTACCACATGTAGCTGCACGCAACTGCTTTTGAACTTATTACCCCATCGTGAGCCGTATGCAGCACTCCCAACAAATACTTTTGCAACACTGAAGGTATGATCACTCTGTTTCCCCACAGAACACAGCCTTTACAGAGTGATAATTAACTACTCCGGTTCCAGTAGGGTTTGAGCTCTTCGTGACACCACCTCTGCTGGCGGCCAGCCTATACTGGTGTTCTTCCTGACCACACTCAGTACCGGGTCCACTTCAGTCAATCGTGCGACCCGTGTAGCTCCCAGTGGGGGATCTGTTAAGGCTTCCAACGTCAGTATATCCCCTACAGCTGGGCTCTCCCTTCCTGGTATATCTAGCGGCAGCCTACTTACGGCGTCTGCGTGCCCTATGCTTGGTCCTTGTCTGTACACAAGCTTGTAGNTGGTATATCTAGCGGCAGCCTACTTACGGCGTCTGCGTGCCCTATGCTTGGTCCTTGTCTGTACACAAGCTTGTAGCCGAACATTGATAGCCATAAGCTCAAATGCAGAAGTCTTGGGGACAAAATATCTGGGGTCTGTCTAGACTGGTCTAACAACCCCAATAGTGGTCGGAGATCGGTAGCAACCGTGAAGGGTCTAGCTGTTGCATACTGCCTGAACTTGATGACTCCGAACATAATTGCTAATGCCTCCTTATCGACTTGAGCGCAGTTCTTCTCATGCTTCTGTAAGGTGCGTGAACCAAATGCGATGGCTCTTTCACTCCGATCCTCTCCGACATGAGCGAGCACTGCTTCCAGACCATACTCGGAGGTATCACAGGTTAGTGTCAATGGCCTCGTCACGTTGTAATGCATCAACACCGAGTCCAACTGAAGAAGTTTCTTTACTGCACAAAATGTATCGTTGTGGGCTTTTAGTATAGATAAGACGAAACAATTATTTAGCGTTAATATAAATAAAAACAATTTAATTGGGCCATTTTAAAAAGTGCTGATATTTATAATGCCCGTTCTCATTAATATTTTCTGCTTGGCATCAACATATAATTAAATTTGAAGTTTTTAAAAGAAATAGACTGAGTCTGCTCTGCTTATTTTGTAAGTTTGATATGAACCACGTGAACACACAACCTTACTACTTGCGATGGTATTTAAATACAAAAAGAGAGTTGTTTTAGATTCGACAAGTGTATTCCGTGCTACTTCCCTTACGTGAAACGTTTCAGCAAACCTCTTTGCTACTTACAAACATGCTCGGGATTCATGAGCAACCAACATGTTCTCCGACATGTTCCATGGGTAGGTGTACGCCCCCTTTTCCTTTATTGAGACAACAGTTGGTGGGGCATAATGTTTGGACATGTTACAGTTGTTGCTCATGCCAAAAGTGGAGACTCACTGCGGGGACTATGACTCGACAGTACCACAATGACCTTGTGCGTACCTGAACGAGCGTTTGACGCATCACTGGGTTGGCTATGTCTCGTCACACGATCAGCCAATGACATAGTGGTTACCAAAGTCACTAGACCTGATTCCACGTGACTTCTTCTTGTGTAGGTTATGCGAAAGTCAAAGTCTTCGTAAAAACTCTACCACAATACCTCCAGGACGTGCGACAACAATACATCACAGCCATTACAGCTGTTGTCACCACCGATAGGCTGAGAAGTGTAAGGGTCGAATTGAACTACTAAATGGATCTGTGCCGTGTGGCCAAAGGTGGACGCATTAAACATTTTAAAGACGTAGAAACGTAAATAAAAAAATGCACCTTACATTTTATAATTACTAGAGCGCATTTCAATGTCCGTCTAAGAAAATACATTCATTTATGCTATCTCACAGCTATTGTTAAACGCGGCATACATAAAAAAAATATATATATAGTGTTCCGAATATACAAAATATTCGCTAAGGTGTGTAGTAGGAACCGCTGTTTAAGAACTTCATGATAATTATGAAGAAATATTTACTGTGCTTTGCCAGTGCGGGTTTTCTTCAAATGAATATGCAATGCAATTATTTATGGCAGTTGCTGAGCAGGTCGTTAATACCACATTTCTATTCGAAAACCTACCTGAATGCAACTATTGGTATTTTTTATTTATTATTACAGATCAAAATATATGTTCATTTTATGATGTGTGTTGTAACGGTTCACTTTTTTTTTTTTTTACAATAGACAGTCTTATGAAATTTAGCTTTCAACTACAATTTCCATTATTTTTTATTATATTGTAATTTCAAAAAACACACGAGGCATGAATTAGGTAAACTAATAAGAGGAGCTTTTCATCTCCATGGAAAATTCAGAGTTAAAATTAATTTACACTTCTAGTCATTCATTTGCATTTACATTCCGTAGCTTCCATTTACGCGAATATTAAGAGATTAATTAACTTACAGTGGACATTTTTCAATATTTGTTGTTGTGTGTAGTAACATACATTTCCCATAAAATATTTTTCAGAATGTTTGACCTGCCTAGGAATGATAAGTAAATTACAATTTCTTGTGACAATACTTAAGTAAGCTTATATGTACTGAAGCAATAGTAATCTGAACAAAATATAGGGTACTTAATTTATAATGAATACAAACGTAATGGTTTTCATTATTAATATTTTCTATAATTACTCTCAAAACATAGCTGTAGCAAGAAAGTGGGAAATCCAATGTAACATGTGAAACCTCCTTTTAAAAATGTGTATTTCAGAGCATTTGACAATTTGTCATGAGATAAAAAGCTGTTCCATTGCTGGAAAACCTAATAAATGTATTTCATTTAGTTTTTTTGCACAAGCGTTTTGATATAACATATGCAATGTTTTTGTAACTATCTTAAGTTATGTAGAACCTGTTAATTTAACAGCACCAGACACATTGCTTGAAGTTACAAACATGCCAGCATGTATTGAAAACTCAATGAGAAATCCACTTAATCCACCACGTTAAATTAATTTTTATTAACTACATGAATTTGTGATCTTCCTGACAACAGTGATTTTAAATTTGTTTCTTGTGCTCTTTTAATACTTTTGATATGTTTTGGCAATTGTCATAACACTTGCTGTCGCGTCTCACTTGAACATCACTGCATAATTATGTGATAATCAATCTCGGAATATGTATATAAATGGAAATATTTTACTTAATATTGATATTAAATATACATATCTACAACATGATAATGAAATTAAAATTATTTATCAATTTTCACTTTATCATGCCACTGATCGTTGCAGATGTGTTTGAAATGGACTGAGTTGGCCAAGCCTGTAAATCAAACTTAATGTTGTCTAATTGCATGCTCAGTAGATATGTTGCATTTAAATTATAATTTTTTTTTCAGTAGACACGCTAACGTTTAAAACTAATTGTTATTTTTAAATCTGATTTTTTAGGAGCGTGTGCGGACAATTTGGTGTCAAAAAGTTTCGAGGCTAGCTATCTTTAGACGAAAGTATTTATCTATCCACATTTACACGATATTACCTTCAAAATAGTTCCCTCGCGCAACAACACAGTGCTCTCAGCGTTCCTGCCACTTCCGGAACGTGTCCTGGAAGTCTTCTTCTCGAAGCGTGTCAAGACACTTCTGCTATGGTGGGGTCATTTCCGGTGACGAAACTTGGGCGTACAGGAACGACCCTGAGGACGAAGCAACGTTGTTCACAGTGGATCGGCCCATCATCTCCACGACCCTGAGGACGAAGCAACGTTGTTCACAGTGGATCGGCCCATCATCTCCACGACCCTGAGGACGAAGCAACGTTGTTCACAGTGGATCGGCCCATCATCTCCACGACCGGAACGTGAGTGGCAGGTCCACAGCTTGACCAAGTGTGTGGTCATCAACTTGTTCGACATTCGCGGCAACGTGCTTAGAGAATTTGTCCCCAGGGGCTAGGCCGTGAGTTGCGTGCTGTACTGTAAAATTTTAAGGAATCTGAGAGGACATTTGACGAAAGCGTCCGGATCTGTGGCGCGCCAGATACCTGGATGCTCCACGATGACAACGCACCCTGACAACCAAGCTCTCCTCATACGTGATTCTTGTTGCCGGAAACAACATGGCCGTACTTCTGCACCCATCCTACTCGCAATATTTGGCTCCTGCGGACTTCGCTCTCTTACAGAAGATAAAGATGCAACTCAAAGGTGACTGTTTTGACCCCACTGAGAAGTTCCAGCGCGAATAGCATGCTTCGAGAAGAAGACTTCCAGGACACATTACATAAGTGGCAGGAACGTTGGGAGCGCTGAGTTGCTTTGCAAGAGAACATAGATAAAAACAAGTATAGCCTGTTCATGTTAAAGTGAGCACTTTTGAGTCCCTAGTTACTTGTTCCTTTTTCTTTCGCCATTTTTATCCTTTTACCATATTTTTATATAAATATTGCTGTGTAAGTAATAAACCCGCATTCGGAAGTTAACGTCTAAGGCAAAAATAAATTATATCTACTGACTATTATTCCAAACTAGAAAGCTTTCAAAAGTGCTCACTTTACTTTAAATAGCCTACACCTTCTTGTAAACAGAGATATTCTCGAAATTTTCTGATACCACCTCTTATTCGTCTCTGCATCTTTCTGTTAAAGAAAAGGTAGGCCCTACTTATTTATACAACTTTCGGCTCTGTCCCATCCACCATGTTGAATTTTCCATGTATGTGTCATTACTTTCTTTTCGATAAAATAATTAAATAGTTTTTATTATAGCGAGTTTACATTTTACAGATGTTTTAAAATGTAGTCGCCAAAGTTAATCAAATGCAACTGTTACATGTGACATGTATTCTGAATTGCTTAAAATTTCCCTCCATGAATACAATGTAGAGTAGTTGGTAGCATTCTAGACTACGATCTCAAGGGCAGTCAGTTCAATTCAGTGCTCTTATAAACAAGTTTACCGACTGGGAAATAATGCTAAAGATAACATATATAAAAATGGAAACTAAAAAAATAACATTATTTAAGCTTTTAAGTAGGTCACAAGTGGCAAATAGCTGGGCCACAAATGACTTGCCAACAGTTGGCTGACAACAGTTGGTTAACTTATGGCAGGCCAGAAGCAGTAAGCCAATGGGCTACCTCTACCACTCATGGTCCACTGATGGTGGCGGCATGCTTGGAGCACAGCAGGCTACCCATAATCGGGCCGCTTATGGGCATATTGTATTTGGCTACACAAAAGTTGTCCGAACAGCGGCCCAGACGTGGCCAACTGCACACAAGAGGCATCACGTGGGCCACGTGCATCTGCGGGTGCATTACCGACGTTGACTGATGATGGAAACAGTTTGTGGGCTGCTCATGCGTAAGCAGATTTGCGCAAGTGGGCCAACTGAAGTTTGCTATTTAAGGCAGTGATTCAACATGGCGTGCGAGGCCGTACCTTAAGAAATGAACAATTTTGTTGGTTAGTAATACATGCAATGACTCAAGTCACTGAGTGATTTATTAGCATGCGTACGAGCAGACCGTGGCAGTGTACAACAACGTGGTATGCCCAGCAGCAAGTGTCATGACGAACGTTGACACCCAACACGGCGTGGTGTTGGTTTCGGTGCAGAGTAGGCAAACGTGTGAGTGAGCAGTAAGCATCGCGCGTGCAACACAGAGACAGCGGCAACGTCTGGGAACGGTATCGCAGCTCCGCCAAGTCTCTCCCGGCGGAGGCAGTGCTGGAGGTCGCACACGCTGGGGTCACTTGCCGACGGCGTCTCTGTCCGCGAAGCAGCACAGCACGCACTGGATGTTGAGCTGCTCCTGGCTCTTGGGTTGCCGCCGACTCCTGCACTGCTCGTCCCTCGCAGACTCGCCCCGCACCAACCCTCAGGTGGGCTCGCTCTCGTCGCACTTGATGATCTCGTTCTCGTCCTCCTGCGACCTCTTCTTCTTCTGGCCGCCCTCGCCGCAGTCCGGCTTGCCGGCGATGGCAGGTGGCAGCGGGGGAGTCGCCTGCAGCGGCGGCAGGCACACCAGGTCGGGGTCGGAGTTCGAGTGCATAAGCGTGAACGGCAGTTTCAGGGCCAGCTCTCCGCCGATGGCCCCGACCAGCAGTTTCACCTTCAAATACATACACATGGGAATGCTACAAACGCAAACAAACAGCATGCTCAATACGCTACGTCTTAAGGGGAGAGATCAATATAATAGTGGTGTTACCAGTTCTTGACAAATCACATTTATTCAGCATTCACATTGAAACTTATTTTTTGACACAGCATAGTATATCACTCAGATGATTGAGTAATTGTGATATCAGTTCACCATGTTATTTGTTCACAATGTGAAGTAAATGGGAATTAATTATTAATTACCTCCTGAGAAACGACTATAGAAGCTATAATATTATAATAACTCAAACGAGAATAGTCTCTAAAATAATTAAATAATGTTATATTCCTTTGCAAAAGTTAATCTCAAACATAAGTAATGGCATATAAATAATAGAATCCAAGATGGGCCTACCTCTCGCCCTTAATGTTTTATTGATAGTAGGATCATTAATGATGGAACCACTTTCTCAGACAGACAGGGAAGAAAGTGACCACAACATTTATTAAGGAACCATACAGACGTTCACGGAGTGTGGTTTTGCAAAACTATGAAAAACTGAAATCAGGATCACTGGATAGGAAATTGAATCTAAATCATCTTGAACGTGAAACCAATGTGTTGCTACTGAGCCACGGTAATTGTCAATGTTGTGATACTGCACGTAACATTTGCACTGTTTTATAATGTCAACATATATTTTTTAATGCATGTGATTTCACTATAGAAAGTGCCACCAAAATTCATCATGTAAATTTTGGCACATTCCTCAAGTTCACTCTGTTATTATTTCTACAGTATTTCAGCCAGTAAGATAAACAATCGAAGACTCTGAACAGGAATCGTTTTGCAGATGAGATGCTACACTACCATANGCCACACTACCATACTCTCCAACCCTTCACAGTACTTCGTGTTTTCTTTTATTTATGTTGGAGGATATTAAAAAAAAATATATTGTTTGAGAAAATTAATTTTTAGTGGTAAAATTAACTGCAATGATAAAGTGGTGTTTGCTGCTATTTTTTTTTTATGGGGAATGGCTTTGTTTCATATTGGCTGCATGAGATATTATTATTCTGTAATAAATATTACGAGAAAAATAATTATAAATGGAGTCAGGTAAAAAAAAAATTGTAAGAATATTTGTCAGTTGATGATGAAGTAGGTATCTTCTAACCTAAGTTGGGAATGCCTTTTTAGAGGTGGCACGCATGATTATCCTGGAGTTACTAATATTAGTTTGTTTGATCCAACTTATAGAGTAGCTTACAAAACAGTTTATTTATCTGAGCACATAGTTAATAGGCGAAGTGTTTTAACTATAAACCTCTGTGTGTTATTTAGTAAAAGAAAAGTAAAGTTTTGGCGATTTTTTGAGTATTTTGCTTATGTGGCGCAAATGTTGGTTATGTATGTGCGTCCGCAAGTAAAATGCTTCGTGGAGCCTCCTTCCCACTGCCATGATAGTTACAGTCAGGGAACAACGGAGGCTTTCATCCTGCAAGACTCCTCTACCACTACCGCAAACCAAATTTTAGTAGTCTGAGTTTTTCGTCTAATGTTGTCAGGAGTCCTCCTTGTGTTAATCTCCACGTAACTCTCGATAGTGGCGGACTCGCCCCTTAGATTTCTTTCAGCTTGCCACATCACGTTCGTATGCGGTACAGCCACTAGATTTTTGGATTAATCCATTATGCATTTCCATCGAATAGCTTACAGTATGGTTGAAATAACACTTCGAGTTTACTTTCCGCATCCTGCACCACATGTTAACTTCATCGTTGCCAGAGTTCACCTGGCCACATGGGCTGAACTATCCATGACTCTGATGCCGACTACCAGATTCTTACCTCCACGAACTAACTTGTGTCTGGGCATTTCTCTGTCTGTCATCGCTCACATGACAGACACTGTGCTCAGTTGGGTGTCGAATCTGTGGGTGGCGATGTACGGCGCTTGCCTTAGTGACCTACATTGGAAAGGAGACGTGGTAACAACGAGAGAACAAGAAAGAACCACCATTTTATAGACCACCAGAAAGCATGTGTATGTGGGTGCTATATTAAAGAATGATGGATCATACAATATCAACCATGAGCCAGCAGCAGCACATAGTACCAAAGGGCTACGCTAACCGACTTTAAGGCGTGGTTTGGCATTTTCAGAAACACGCATGAAGCAGACNCAAAGGGCTACGCTAACCGACTTTAAGGCGTGGTTTGGCATTTTCAGAAACACGCATGAAGCAGACCACTTGAGGGCATCAGAAGCACTTCAACTACCTTCGGCTTTGGATGCGAAGTCTTGGACTTGGCTGTTTCCATCCTACGCATCAGCCCTGAATCCACGAACTGGCAACGAGAAAAAAAACAAGGATAATATAACCCCTACTTCCCTTGTGTGTATAATGCTGCTCTTCCAGAGATCTGGACTTGCTAACAGGAGATTGGGTGAGATGGAACATGTGTACCTACGTGCCATCTACACAATACTNTCCAGAGATCTGGACTTGCTAACAGGAGATTGGGTGAGATGGAACATGTGTACCTACGTGCCATCTACACAATACTACAGTGCCAGAACTCGAACAACACCGAGTAAGCACACGAGAGCGCGAGTGATACATATACCAACACTGGCATGTTCACCAAATTGAATACCCCATAGTGAAGTTAGTGCACCTGAGTGATGTCAAAATGGANTATACCAACACTGGCATGTTCACCAAATTGAATACCCCATAGTGAAGTTAGTGCACCTGAGTGATGTCAAAATGGAGTTATAATCTAGTGTGAGGCTATGTGGCAGTGACAGTACAGATGGACATCAAAGTCCCAGGGCTCACTGCTGTGTAACTAACACTGACACCTTGCTATGCTGAAGGATGCTGTTGCACCAAGCAGATTGGTGTTGAAGAGTTCGCAGATAATGTGCAGAAAGACGTAATACTGTGTACACTGTAGTGANTATACCAACACTGGCATGTTCACCAAATTGAATACCCCATAGTGAAGTTAGTGCACCTGAGTGATGTCAAAATGGAATTATAATCTAGTGTGAGGCTATGTGGCAGTGACAGTACAGATGGACATCAAAGTCCCAGGGCTCACTGCTGTGTAACTAACACTGACACCTTCCTATGCTGAAGGATGCTGCTGCACCAAGCAGATTGGTGTTGAAGAGTTCGCAGATAATGTGCAGAAAGACGTAATACTGTGTACACTGTAGTGANTTGCACCAAGCAGATTGGTGTTGAAGAGTTCGCAGATAATGTGCAGAAAGACGTAATACTGTGTACACTGTAGTGAGACGAGTAGTGCCGGAAGCTCAACTTGGTTTCTATTATGTGCCATTGTGTCGCATTCTCTAAGCACTGTTCTGGTTTACTACGAGACCCACTGAAATGGAGCATGTCTAAAATAACGTATACATTTGACAGAGAAATTTCTTACAGTGAAGTTGGCAACCTCGGACAAGGAGGTGGGGTTGGGGGAAGGGGAGAAGTCAAAGAGGGAGTAGGGATGGAGAAGGAATGCGATGGCGCACCTTGACGTAGTAGGAGACGTATATGGCGAAGACGTTGCGGTCGTCGGGAGAGTCGGTGGCGCAGGTGACAGTGATGGCGAGGGGTTGGTGACCTCGGACAAGGAGGTGGTGGTGGGGAAGGGGAGAAGCCAAAGAGGTTGTAGGGATGGAGGAGGAGTGTGATGGCCTACCTTGACGTAGTAGGAGACGTATATGGCGAAGACGTTGCGGTCGTCGGGAGAGTCGGTGGCGCAGGTGACGGTGGAGGCGAGGGAGGCCCCGGCCTTGCTGAAGGAGTCCTCGAGAGCGATCCAGTTCTTGGTGGAGCCCTTGGCCGGGTTCAGCGTGTACGTCTTGCTGAGCGAGGAGCCGGGGCCTAGCGGACACTCGCCCTGGCTGTTCACCAGAGCCACCACGTTCTTGAACTTGCCGTTCGAGAACATGCACACGTCCACGTGCTGCACCACGAACACCTGCCGCCAACACACGTCTTACACCCCGTTCACGGTCACCCACCACTGTCCTGAAGCCCCGTTAAAGTTCTACTTCCAGGATGTTACTCCGCCTCATGCAAGCAAACATTAACCTAGTGTAGAAAATCACACCAAAGGTACCACGCACCAGATTCATGCGCACTCAATGTAATATTATTTCGCGTAAGAACTATTTCTTACCAGGCGTTACCAACCCACCTATTTTTCCCTGTTTTATTCATATTAACTATAAATGAATTATTATAATTCATAGATAATATAAAAGTAAAAGTTCAGTCTAACCAAAAATGAGATACATTCATGTTAACATAAGTACTACAAATTTGTGATGCAAGACATATTTACGGAATAACCATTACACGTCATACATGTGGTCGTTTTTCAAAGATTTGATTAAAAAAGTGTGAAGAAAACGTGAATACACTATAGGTCTCTTATCTATAAAAGATGTCCGCAGTAAAGAAAGCGCTTTTCAAATCAACTAATAAAAAAAAATTCACTACACATAACTAAACGTATACTACACTACGGTCTATTCGCGGTTTCTCCACACTTTTTGAACGAAACCTTATAAAAATCACCATATGTTTGATGTGATTGGTTGTGTTCTAAATGTTTCAGGTATCACAAGCGTTTTATACTTCTGTTAACATAAAATCACCTTATGTTTTTGTTTAATTGATCATTTACTTATATTTTATATATATACATTATAATATTTCATTTATAATTAAATTGAATAGAACAGTGAGAAATTAGGTGCGTTGGTAATGCCTAGTAAGTAATAGTTATCATGACATATATTGTTACACTGAGTGCGCGCAGATGCAGTGCGTTGTCCCTTTTTTGCAATTGTCTAGACTCGTCAAGCTTTGTGTGTATGAGGCGGAGGAATATCCTGAAAGAAGAACTTAGCAGGGCTTCAGGAAAGTTGGAACTAACCGTGAATGGACTATACACACTGACACGCATGCTTCCAGGTAAGTTGGCAGTGAATTAATAAAAATATTTCTAAGACCTGACATTGTAATGGGAGTATAATATATACACTTATAGCTACTGAAGTCATGCGATTTTTTGTTTTATAGACATAAGAACACCAATTTGCTTCTCATTAACATATTTAATTTTCTAACCATTTCTTGCTTTCCAGTTGTTTGACGCATAATAAAGTGAGACGGTCCAAGGCAATGTTAGGCCGTGTCCGAAATTGTAGATTTTGTTGACAAAATGATCACGTGACCCGATTTTGTATACAAAAATGGTGACGTATTTGGTAATTTGGTATTTCGTATCTAGTTGTTTTAGCACAAATACAAAATGACAAAATCAGCTCCATGTTGGTTTTAACCTCCAAAATATACGCGAATGCGTAATTAAAACGTTTTTTTAAAACACATAACTGTTCATAAATTACCTACACTAGGTATGTTTTAAAAAGCAAGTGAGTGTGTTTTGATATATATATATATATATATTATTTAGGAACAATTTTTTTTTGAATTCGTTATTGCATAATGTATAATTTTGTTATTTTTTATCATATTCGCAGCATTCCAGTGGTGGTTGTAGAAATATTACGCCAGCTTTAAGCATTAAAATGAGATTTAAAAATGTTAAGCTGTTAATGTAAAAATGCGTTGCCGCGAGTGCTAAACAAGTGACTGTCGACAAGGCCCGAATTGAAACTTACGAAATGACAAATTACAAAATAACGAATTTGTCATTTCGGAAACGGCCTTAATCTTACATTTAGCGGAATGATACAAAATGAGAGGAAAGTAGATGTTAAACAGAGCTTTCAAAAGCGCTCATATAACAGTGGACAGCCCATACAAATACAGACACTTTTGCTGTTGAATTGCTTCAATGATTACGCAATTGTGTTCATTTGTAGTAATGGTGATTAATACATAGTGTGTTTGTGTGTGAAATTAGTTTTTTTATTGGTGAAATTTAATTTTAATTATTTGATCATTTTTAAAGAAATTGAACAGTTATTTCGGCTAGTAAAGTAAAACTTAACCTAAGCCAACCCAACCTTACGTAGCCTAACCTAACCAAACCTATTTGTTCATAAAAGTATTCAAATACTAGTATGTTGGGTGTATACAGAATGTCAGGTAATTCGCAGATACGGACTGCACCACACGAATCTGTGATCNAAATACTAGTATGTTGGGTGTATACAGAATGTCAGGTAATTCGCAGATACGGACTGCACCACACGAATCTGTGATCAAAACTAAGTAGAAAATACTATCTGGTAAAAATGCACAAGATCCTTCGGTTGCGAGACAAACGACATGAAATGTCCAAAAAACCATTGTAGCACTCATTTGGTATTCCTATTAGATATGAGGTGATGTGGCATGCTGCAACNAAACGACATGAAATGTCCAAAAAACCATTGTAGCACTCATTTGGTATTCCTATTAGATATGAGGTGATGTGGCATGCTGCAACTAATGTGTCGGTCGTAAGGCACACGGCAAGGGAAGGAGCCGAGCTGAGTAGTGCCAGAGAGGCCATGGAGTTCACATGCAGTGAGTCCTGGGACATGGCAGTGGCCATGGGTGCATCCGGCAGCCGAGCTCCGTGCATGCTGCCTACATCCAACGTGCGGAGAAGTGCATTGCTATGGGCGGAGCAAACTTCCAACACCTGTTACGACGTTTCGACGTTTTGTATGCTAATGCTGTTTTCTGTGCTTAACGTGGAATAAAGTCATTTTATCTACTTTAATGTCGTTTTTCTCGTAAACTAATGGCCTTAAGCTTTTTTAACAAAGAATATTTTCTACTTAGATTTGATCACAGATTCAGTTGGTGCAGTCCTTACACGCGAATTACCCAACAACCNAAATACTAGTATGTTGGGTGTATACAGAATGTCAGGTAATTCGCAGATACGGACTGCACCACACGAATCTGTGATCGAAACTAAGTAGAAAATACTATCTGGTAAAAATGCACAAGATCCTTCGGTTGCGAGACAAACGACATGAAATGTCCAAAAAACCATTGTAGCACTCATTTGGTATTCCTATTAGATATGAGGTGATGTGGCATGCTGCAAATAATGTGTCGGTCGTAAGGCACACGGCAAGGGAAGGAGCCGAGCTGAGTAGTGCCAGAGAGGCCATGGAGTTCACATGCAGTGAGTCCTGGGACATGGCAGTGGCCATGGGTGCATCCGGCAGCCGAGCTCCGTGCATGCTGCCTACATCCAACGTGCGGAGAAGTGCATTGCTATGGGCGGAGCAAACTTCCAACACCTGTTACGACGTTTAGACGTTTTGTATGCTAATGCTGTTTTCTGTGCTTAACGTGGAATAAAGTCATTTTATCTACTTTAATGTCGTTTTTCTCGTAAACTAATGGCCTTAAGCTTTTTTACCAAAGAATATTTTCTACTTAGATTTGATCACAGATTCAGTTGGTGCAGTCCTTACACGCGAATTACCCAACAACCTGTATGTATGTTGCATAATAATATTGGCCCCGTTGTCCCAGGTNCTGTATGTATGTTGCATAATAATATTGGCCCCGTTGTCCCAGGTGGCCTATGTTGAATTAATTGCAAACATGTCAAGATCGCACAGATGTCCGATTAGCAATACATTTTATCCAATTAACTTAGACGTATCGGACAAACCTTGCACAAATAACAAGGCATATTTACGTTAAGCGAAGAGGTTTCGGGGGCTCTAAACATCGAGGTCTTGAGAACCGATGAGGGTGAAGAGAGGTGAGTATGGAACATCGTCGGAATGCAAGGGCCGGGGAAACGGGAAGTCCCAGAGAAAACCCGCCGACCAGCGGCACCGCGCGGCACGATTCTTACATGCGAAGATCCCCCGCCGGAGGTCGAGCTCGGTTCGCCTTGGTGGGAGGCGAGCGCCAACCGACATCTGGAATGTTTTCGTAATGGAATGGTAGCAGATTGCAGTCTTTTCTTGCTTGGCCTCGTTACTTGACAGGATGTGGAACATACTCAACACTACGTTCTTTATATTTATTCATGACTTAACGTCATCAAGAGCGGGGTAGTTAAAGACGGAACCAGTCAGGGGTGAGTAAGTAATCGGCCATCGCACGTATCAGAGCTCCGTCCTGGCGTTCGCCTGGAATGGTTTTTCGGGAAACCATGGAAAACCTAAATGACGGCAGCTGGACTGAGAATCGAATACAGGTCCTCCTGAATTCGAGTCCACTGTGTTATTACTGTGTTGTCTCTCTGAGTAATCAACACTTAACACGTAAATTAGAATAAAAAAAGTTTAGATAACGGAATTTNATTACTGTGTTGTCTCTCTGAGTAATCAACACTTAACACGTAAATTAGAATAAAAAAAGTTTAGATAACGGAATTTTAAAAAAAATCTCAAGTAGGGAAAATGACAGATAAAGGTTTCTTGCGCACTTACTGAGCAATACTTGCAGTTTTGAGTACCTAGAGTCATTATATGAGTTCATTTCAATGTGAAGTTTGTATAGTTTACTTTGTATAACATTTGAATGTACACAATTCTGCAAGTATTGCTCAGTAAGTGCGCAAGAAACCTTTATCTGTCATTTTCCCTACTTAAGATTTTTTTTAATATTCCGTTCTCTACACTTTTATTTATTCTAATTTACGTTTTAAGTGCTGATTACTCATAGAGACAACACAGTAATAACACAGTGGACTCGAATTCAGGAGGACCTGTATTCGATTCTCAGTCCAGCTGCCGTCATTTAGGTTTTCCATGGTTTCCCGAAAAACCATTCCAGGCGAACGCCAGGACGGAGCTCTGATACGTGCGATGGCCGATTACTTACTCACCCCTGACTGGTTCCGTCTTTAACTATCCCGCTCTTGATGACGTTAAGTCATGAAATAATATAAGGAACGTAGTGTTGAATATGTTTCACATCCTGTCAAGAAATGAGGCCAAGCAAGAAGAGACTACTTCCCGTTTCCCCGGCCCTTGCATTCCGGCCATGTTCCATACTCACCCCGCTTCACCCTCGTCGGTTCTCCAGCGGTGTCCCCGCACTACGGGGGACGGCGTAGGAGGATGGCGTAGGAGGACGGCGTAGGAGGACGGCGTAGGAGGACGGCGTAGGACGGCGTAGGAGGACGGCGTAGGACGGCGTAGGAGGACGGCGGACCGACCTTGATGCGGCGGACGGTCTTGCTGCTGCTGTTGTTGACGGCG
>NQII01005262.1:43628-60690 GCA_002778355.1 Clitarchus hookeri | reverse complement strand
GACAGCGGCGTGCGGCGGGGTCGGGGGCTGCCCCTCGTCGCCGCTGACGCCCTCCGCGGACGCGCGCTGAACCACGCGGATGCCCATGCGCACCGTGCTGCGCCGGTGCAGTTTCTCGTCCGCTCGCTCCGCTGCCAACACACACACACACACCACACGTAAGTAATTCACAGCTATAGCACATTCACAGTTACTTACAACATTTCTAAAGCCCTACTCGAGTTCTACTTCCAGGTCATTCCTTCGCCTCATGCAAACAAAGTTTACAGGGTACAAAAAATTATACCAAAGGGACAACTCACCGCATTCGTGCGCACTCAGTGTTATATTTTGCATACGAACTATTTCTTACGAGGCAATGGCAACACACCTATTTTATGTTTGTTTTTATTCGTATTAAGAACTATTATAATTTACAAATAAAATATTAAAATTTCATTTTAAATTTAAATAAGAAACGCTACATATGGCCCCCTATCCCATTGCCTGGCCAGTTTAGCCCACGCGGCGTGTCCTGTCGGCGACAGCGAGTTATTGAATGAAACGTCTGGTAATCTCCTTAGTCGGCGCAACCCAACACGTAAAGAAGTTTCTGGGATAGGGCCGACGACACTATAAATACCCCCATCTCAAGCAGGAGAATTGGTAGTTTTTGTGGTAGCTATCTGGCTGAAATAAGACGATCGAACAAGGTCCGGTGCAGCGAGGGATATCAGCGTAGAGGACGGAAGATGGCGGAGGACGAGACACCCCCATGCCCCCTCGTGAGTGCACCCCTAAAGTTTTATGTGAGGCTCTGGGTTCGAATACCGGGCTGAGCAAGAATGCTCACTTAGTCTCTAATCTCAAGTTTATCATATAGCTCACCTTCGAAAAGCAATTAGTCGTCTGTACTAGTAAACAGTAATACAGCCCAAAGTATTACATTTATTATGATACTTCATTACTTCCATTTTAAAAACGCAGTTCCACAAAACATTTTGTGTCCTGTGTTGGAATCGCCCGTACAACGACGAGAGGGCAACCCGTATTGACAGACTTCGCAGACACGTTATGGCAATTACGAAACTACGCCACTGTGTTCAGGGTTTTAAATTGGNACACTTGCAGATAACAAATCAGAAATATCTGAAGTCTTGATGAATGTTAAGGCTTCGCCTTCAGCATAATTTTTTTTTCTACAGCTTTGAATTTTCCTGGGAAATGTTAGTCTTCCCTACTGCCTGTGTGATGCAGTGACGTCATATGACTTAACTAGTTAGGTGCGATGCTACTGCAGTATGCTATTATGATTCAGTAGACGCATACAAACCAGACGAATTGCAGTGACTCGTAACCAGGCCAGGCCGAGAATCCGAAACATTACATGTAGTTTGTAGAACGTAGCAGCGAGGCGCCAGTGGATCTCCCCCTCCCGGCGCCTATCTCCCCTCTCGGCGCCTCAGTATTCAGCACAATCACGCCACCAAGAATCTACATAACACTTGGCAAACCACTGTGCGGGGTCAGTCTGTCGCGGAGAGAAACAGCCCTCAAGACGCAGCTCGGCGCGCCGCTCGTCGCTCCCATCGCTATGTTCAGCCTACAGCAACAATTACATTCTGGTCAGTCACGTATATTGCAAATGATTGTCTGAAGAACAATTACGACCTCCCTCACAAATAACTTATATTAATGGTAACTCAGAATAATTCTTTTAAAGCCCTGTTCAGTCTTCGTAAATAACTTCAGTTTAGTGAACATAACCCATCCCCCGTGTAAAATATCAGTACCTTATAGCCTATAATATAAAACCATAACAGTACACTCAAAAATCGAAACAGTTAAAACTGCTCTTATCATCGAGTTTGACTGCAGAACCTGTTGAAACTGCTCTGCCTGGATCAGTAACATTACACTGATCAATTTAGTTGCTGGTGTTCACGTGTTATACATGGATTTTTTTTACTGATTTATAGTGAATTACACTGGCCTGGCTGTAAAATCTGAGTGCATTCAACAGATTCGCCGGTATACAACAGCTAATTAATTAAAGATACAGTAGATTCATTGTACCGACTTGAAATCACTAATTCAGATGTAGAGGGAACACCATAAGCACAGCACATCGACAAAGCACAGGGAGTCGCAGCTCCGGACAGTTCACAAAATATAGAAATTAAAAATAATAACTTTCTGCAACGCTACAAATTTATTATAACACTATATTTTTCGACCTGTCTTGCAAGAATTTTCTACTACAAAATTCACATTGAATATTTTGTGTATAAAGTCTACGAAATAAGTCCATACAAATACGAGTTTTCGACCATACATTTTACTCAGTAAAATATTTAAAATGGCTGAAAAATTCAATAATAAGCGGTATATAAAAATATTATATTATTTTTATACATTAGCCTAACAGCTATGAAGCAATTTGTTTACTCTTTGTGAACACGTGAAAAATGTAAGGCTGCTAAGCAAAACAGTATTGGAAATATGATTTAATAACGCACGAAGGAATGTTACAAATATGCAATTTGATTGACGGGTGTCTTATGACACGCGCTAAGAAAATGGGAAGTGAAGAACCGTGTTACTTATCAGGAACAATTCGAGTGTTTCTAACCAACTGCCGGCTGCTAGACGAGTGAATTCGACGGGAGAAAAAGTAGTAAACTGTCGCAGTTTCCAGTTTCTCCGTTCAATAAAAGGGAAACTATAGAAGAAATGAAGACAACAGAGATATTTCCTAGCCCCGGTACAAGGTATGAGAAGTGGAACAAAACTGCCAACTCAGGTCAAGAAGAGGAAAACTGCCGTCAGAAGAAAGTTCCGTTCATTTGACGCTAGAGCAGTGCGAAGAAACTTGCAAGAGAGTCTTACGTGATGAAATAAAATATCCGTGGTAAAAAAACGTGCGAGCATTGCTGGCAAAATAAATTAATCTCAGAGGCAGTAGCGGAAACAGCGAAAATCAAAGCTGTAGGGTTCAAATAAAAAAAAAAAGGTAAAAATAAGCGGTTATTCTTAACGGAAAGAAACTAGACCGCCGTGTGTTGCACGAAATACCTGCGCGCTCTAAGGGAAAATGGCAGATAAGGCGAGATATATCTCGACGAGACGAAGATTCACCCGAATTATGCGGAGAAGCGCTGGCAGCATGATGACGTAGCACGGGAGTGCGAAAACAACGATCCAGGCCAGCGATTATATATCTCGACTGTTTCTGCGTGAAAATTCGAAGTGATGCACCGAGATAGCAATTACAGGGATTACACAGACAAAACAACCGAGGCTCGAAATGTGTGATGTCATGAGAGGTGGAACTGACCAATTTAATTTTCAGTTACGCAGTAATTCAACACGTACAATAAATAACGTTCGTAACACCTCACTTGTAATTAAACTACAGACGTAGATTGTGTTCGATCAGCAGTGTAAACAACAGGAGTGAAATCATAATAAAGGGGCGGATAAAATACTCGTCCATCCAAACGAGTTCTTGTCATTCTTCATTTGTATAAAATTAAAATATATGTCGGAATCAAGAATTGTAATTTACGTATACGCTACAAGTAATTACGTCGTATGAAAATGAGAAACACTTTGTGTAATCATTTAAATGCTTATACGAAAAACAGTCTCTCATTCTTGTATTTGTTTAAAGATTTTCTAGTGTGTGGTATGCAGCACATTAAAACCAATTTGGTAAGGCCACATTAATTATATTGGTTCTGTGGTTCTTTGGTTATAAAAACAGTAAAAAACATTTTATTATTTCTATCTCTCTCGAAGGAACGATGTCACGCTGTTATGTGATTTAAGGCGGACTCAAAACCATCCACCGCATCCGTCAGACGACCGTCCATCACATGCCTGTGTTTTCGTCCGTCGGTTGAAAGCGATTCACAGCAATCTTTCTGTACGGCAAAATTTCAGTGTGACAAATTAACATTGAGATATTTCTTTAGTTGGAGGTAAATCTTTTCGGAAATACATTTTCAAGAGAGAAACATGTCGGGGAAACAATATTTTCACGTCGTAAAAATTCACACAGAATTATTGTTTACATTTTAAATTCCTGAATTTACCACCAAAGGTGAATTCCTCACATTTCCACAGCCTTGCATTTTATTTCAAAGTGCGCATTCGCGACTACGGGAATGTCGTCAGAAGACGGTGGCCCATCCGTCCGTCCGTCGAAAGTCGAAGTTTGAGGAATATTTGACTGCCTGCCGGAGGATCCAACACCATCTCCTCAAGTTCTGACGCGCGAGGAGTTCGTCGTCGAGCGCCCTGGTCAGCTCTCTGTGGCTAGGACGACCCTGTCTCCCGCACGTGTATGTCCGCGGGGACGAACGCCTTCCAGTTCGGACGCCACCTCTTGAGAAGCTACTCTCTGCACACCGCGCTGGGTTCCTGCTGCACCGCACACTACACACGCGTGTCTGCGGGTTCCTGTGACGAGCAGTGCTCCATCTCAGGCGACCAGGAATGAACTGTAGACGGCGACAGATGCCGCCGCCGTGGACACATCGCATCGCGTTGCACGCTGGCGCCGCCAACCGTCGACGGGGAGGACAGTTGTTCGTTGTGGAAACTAAAGCAGTTTACACACACAACGTTCCACGCACGTATTACTCGTTCAAGGACTCGTGACACCTGAAATATGCATTCCCGAACATTGGCTCCCTATCTCGAAATACCCAGTTCAAAGTCCTCTATCATCTGTATAATGTTGGCCCTAAAGGTCACAGACATCCTGTACATTTTTCAAAGACAGATAAAAAATATAAGTTTTTTCTTTTAGAAATCCACCTAAATTTATGTATTTGAAGAACGCTTTGTAAGACGTTAGTAGCAGAAATTAACATTCACTCTAAATTAATCTTATTTCTTTCCTCCCTCCCCCTCCTACGTTTTATATAATTTACTCCGGCTAGCTGAATCTGGTATTTTCCCACCATACTGCTGTTTATTAAATTTCTGCGAAGTTTTTTGTTTCGTTTTATAGTAATTTTTATTTATTTTATGGTATATTAAATTAGTTTGCTTCACGAATATTTATTGGCGTTAGTGCTGTTTTGTAAAATAGTGCACACAAGTTCATCCACGTAAAATTAAATTGGGAAGTAAAAATTCCAAGGCGGCTGCTTGTGGAGAAATAACACTCTTCGTGGACTGACATACGATCTTCCAGGTGCAGAAACGCACTCAACAAATACAGCAGCAGTGATTTAGCGAGCGGTGTTGGAGCAATCTGCACCGGAAACTCATTTCGCACTGGTGACGAGTGGGCAAAACCCTGCAAATTCAATCAAAGAATTAATTAATCACACACGGATGGCGCGCGTTTAACATACCACTACGCTGCTCGACTGAATAAACATCCAATTAAACCAGTGAAACTATTACGTGTGTTATGGCCCATTCACGGCTAATTCCAACTTTTCTGAAGCACTTATTAAGTTCTACTTTAAGGATATTAATCCGCTTCATGCAAACAAAGCTTAAATAGGTCTAGAAAGTTACATCAGAGGGACACCGCACTGTATTCGTGCGCACTCAGTTTTAATAATATTTTCCACGAGAACTATTTCTTGCTAGGCATTACCAACACACATATTTTCAACCCTGTTTTTATTCATACGTATTAATTACGAGTGAAATATTATAATTTGTACGTAAAATATAAGTATAAGTTCAATTTAATAAAAAAATAGGGTACTATTATGTTAACACAAGTATAAAACGCGCATGCTAACTGCACATTTGGGAAACAACCAGACACAACACATATTGGGTGATATTCAAAGGCTTGTTTCAAAAAGTGTGAAGAAATCACGAAGTGAGTATACGAGAATATTTTAGAATTAATTGGAAATAAGCCCTGGACGGGAGTCATTTAACGGGAAAATTACCTAAACATTACTAAACAGCTTTGTTTCTCAGCCGGCGACTGGAGTAATGGGGAAGTCAAGACACGCGGTTTTCTTCAGCGAATTCGAAGATTCTGCGCACCGCCAAAAAAAAAAAGTTAGGGGAGTTTCAAACGTTTTCCTGGAAAACGACGACTACGATTATCGCGCAAACGACGTGTATTCACATTGCTTTGTCGTCGTAGAAACAGCGAAGGCAACATGGTGAATATGTCGGTACCTTCCAGAATCCCACGGGTGCCCGAAACTTCCACGTGGATCTTCACGGGTACAATTACTATGGCATGAGTTTGGCACTGATGCTGCATAAACAAAAGGACTCTTAAAGAATTTATTTTTTCCTTAAAAGAGTTGGCTATTGGACACGCCTGATGCTCAGTGCCTTAAAATTGTTCACGAGAACGGCTTTAACATTAACGTGCACGCAATAACGCGTTAACGCGAACAGTTCTCTGGCAGTAGATGAACCTATTCCTGCCCCAGCAGCGAATCGAACAGATACGGAATTCTTACCGCCTGAGATGTTAGTCCGCTCGACCTCAACGCAAAACACGTGGCCCTAGATTTAGTTTTTTAACAGATGAGGTTTGTGACGCATGGCTTGCAAGTTTAAGGACTCGTTATTTATAGATGTTTGTTCGTGAGAGAGACAGAATTGATGGAGCGCTGAGGGCGATACTGGCGAACAGAAAGCATCTAGTACACTGGAAAGAAAAAAAAACTGGTTTAGGCGTGCGTATGCAAATAACAAAGGTATGGAACCAATCAGAGTAACGCGATGCGGTCGGCAGCGCCTACATAAGACAAAAAGCGTCTGGCAAAGTTGCTAGATCGGTTACTGCTGCTACAATGTCAGGTTATCAAGATTTAAGTGAGTTTGAACGTGGTGTTATAGTCGGCGCACGAGAGATAGGACATAGCATCTCCGAGGTAGCGATACAATTTGGATTTTCGCGTACGACCATTTCACGAGTGTGCCGTGAATATCGGGAATCCGGTAAAACGTCACATCTTCGACATCGCTGCGGCCGGAAAAAGATCTTGAACGAACGGGACAAACGACGACTGACGAGAATCATTAAACGTGACAGGCGTGCAACCCTTTCTCAAATTGGCGCAGATTTAAATGTCTCCTACATACCTTAAGACATTAGTCGAGTCCATCCCACATCGTCTTGCGGCACTTCTGCGTGCTCGCGGGGGCCCTACACGATATTAGGCAGGTGTACCAGTTTTTTTTTGGCTCTTCAGTGTACATCTAAAGGCCGTTCGCGGTAAAAAAAGCATGTTTGAAATCAACCTTTGAAAAAAAAAATCGCTGCCCGTCAACTGCACGTATAGTACGGTACACGAACTCACGCTGGTTCCGAATTAAGTTGCCAGCGAATTAAGAATAATAATTCCAAGTCTTGACGTTGTACTGCGAGTGTAATGTTTAAATTGATAGCGAAACTAGCTTTCCCCCGCAAGTTTGTACGCGTGGAATTAGTTTTTTTGTTACAATATTTAAAACAAAGTATTAAGTATGTCTTTTAAATAGAATACGTATTTAAAAATAGAAAGTGGAATGAAATGCAAGTAAAAAAAAAAAAAAAAGACAATTGTGACTGCCGGTGAAGTGAACATAAATTAAACGATAGCGTGATTTAAAATGTTCACAGCGCCATCTGTCAACAATGTATTAAATATTGATAAATTACGATATTACTAGAATAATTTTGTGTTAGGTATGAGTTATAGTTTTCTAAACTTTAATAATTCATTTCTTGGAATACTTTTACGAAGTTTCTAGTTAGTATAACAGTTTCACTGTTGGCTTATTCCCAAGAAACTGTAAAACATGTAATTTATAATAATTATTTTTTACGGTACTTTCACGAAGTTTCAAATTAACAGCACCACCTAATATTTTTTTTATCATACAAACTTTGAACCCCCTATTTTACACCCTTAGGGGTGGAATTTTGAAAAATCCCTACCTTGTGGCTGCCTACATTACATAATGAAGGTTCCCTCCAAATTTCATGTTTCTAGGACCACAAGTTGAGGGCTGGGCGTTGATATGTTGTCCATTCATTCAGTCAGTCAGTTTTTCGTTTTACATATATAGATAACGTTTGTGTTTCTTCCTATTCATACACATTAGTGTACGACACGTCGTTACCTATACGTTTAGGCTCCTAACAATTTCACGTTTTACACTTGACCAACGCACGAGTAAAGTTGTTAGACTCACAGCTACGTAACTGTTTCTTATGGCGGAAGAATACAAAACGAAACGAGAAGAAAAGTAGATCTTAAGCAGGGCTTCCAAAAGTGCTCAGTTAACCGCGAAGAGTGTATAATATAGTATCTATCACCTACAAACGCAGAAACTGGACTGGTATTAATTATTCTCCTCGTTGGACTTGGATCTATGGCAATTCAGCCTAAGTGGCAATCATACGCTTTAACGCATTGAAAGTCTACGAGAAGCTTTAAAGCAGCCGTCTTTTATAATCTAGCACTTATATATAGGCAGTGTTTTTTTTTTCTCAGACGCAGTAATATGGAAAGGTCGTTTTTGACCATTTTGGAGGGCTTTGAAATTATATTTAAAATATGCGCGATGTCTTAAAAGTTACTTTTTTAAGACTTCTGAAGCGTGATTTATTTTCTTTGGTGTACATATTGAGAATACGTCATGTAGTTTGGAGTAAAATCGTGGATTTCATTTCGCTGTAAACGCAATCAAATTGCCTGGCGACTGGGAGCCTTGAAGTTTCTCTGTCGTTCTTCCTGTTAGCGAAGTCATCTCGGAAGCACTCGTGGGTAATCATCTTCATCCTTAAAACATCAACGCCAAAAAGAAATTCTCAATCAGGAATCTACCACTGCAATTTTATGTTATGATTAACTTTTGAAAAGCCGTGAAAAGATGAGTGGTTTTCTAATTATCGGTTTTGCGTTATTCTCGATTCCCCAGCTTTCCTACCGAGCAAGCGGGTGCCACACCCAGCGAGGTATTTTCCATCTTCACGTCGAAGTTCTTCTTCCAAAGTTTCAAGGCTTGCTCCTTGTTTCACACACTTATAATAAGTTCTGTAAGACTGTTAGCCAGGTTTTCTTTCAACTCTGTCTGAGGTAATTACAAAACCACAGGGAAATATATCCGTGAGATACACTTAGTGCTTACTTAATAACCAAATTGCCCATAAATTATACTTGCGTTTTGATATTTCTTCTGTAATAATGTCAATAATTTGAGAACCACACTAACATTTTCTAAATACTGACGTCAACAAATATAAAACTCAAAATATAAAGACATAAATTTAGTTCTGAAGGCAATACGTGCAACAACTTGCAACGTCCAAGGGAGTATGGAGGAAAATTCCTCAGTGTAGTCGAAATCGCAACACAAAAATATTCGATTAATAACAATGTATTAATATAAAAAAAGATTTAAATATATTTTAGCTACAGGTTCGATTTGCATTACGATGTAGTAACCGCAGTAATTTCCTGCGAAGGGATGCAGCTTTCGCGGAAAAATTAGTTTTGAATGACGGTTTTGAGAAAATTTGTAATTCATTTAATACCTTATGAATTTTTGCACGATGGCGAAAAAGTCAAATTCTTCACCACCAATGTGTAGATCGCGGGCTTCATGAAAACACCTTACACGCATACAAACGCTTCCCCAAAAAATTTCATTCCAAAATTTCACAATATCGGTTAAAACTTTATTCCAAAATAAGGACTCAACTAAAGGCATAAATAATTTTGTATTGAGAAAATATAGCGAGTGATTCATTACATTGTGCTGTGCAATTCAAGACAGTGACACCCTATAAATACACTAACATTTCTCGAAAAAATATATACGAAATAAAATAAATTAATTTATACCCCGAATTACACAATTAAACAGTATTCATGAGCGAAACGTCAAACCAAACTAAAGAAATATATTAGCTAGTATGTTAAAAAAAAAAAATACAAAATTTCTGTCAACAACTTACAAAACATTTTAAAGAGATAATTAACATAATAATAATTTCTTGAGGGCATATCGGCTTGTGGATACTGCAGTGGAAATTATATTAATTATTTCAATAACTACTTGTGCGTTACCGAACTTGACATTGATATTATTACCCATCATATAATTAAATGCAGTAAACCAAGTAGGTGTTTATCACGATCCCGCCAATGAGACTCAAGCAACTATCGCTTACATAGGCTAAGATGAATTAGAAGATTGGAAATCCTTGCAAGATTTGTGAGCTTGGGAATTAAATAGAAAGCCAGATGATTAACGCCCAGTCAGAAATATTTTGTTTCGGCAAAGAAAGTTAAAATTTGTGCCCTGAAATGTGAACGAGCATGATGCCACAGCGGTGGTGGTGTTAAGGAAGGGATACGTGGAAAATATTTTACCCTCGTAGGATATATGGGTTGTACGTGTAAGTTCCCTGGAGTAAATAACATATTATATTATTTTCCCTCTCACTTGTTGACTGTTGATTTTTGCTGTGAGCCATCATGCAGAGACAGGTTACAACTCTGCAAGGCAGGACGTGTGCTTAATTTTCTTAATATGTACTTTCACTTTCGAATATTTTTAACTCAGCCTGTTGGCATTAGGCGGGGAACAATAAATTGCATATTTTAAATTTATAGTCACACTAGCTGTGCCCTCCGCTCACGTAGACTACAGAATTATTGTTTCGGGTTTTTTTTTATAATTAAGTTGAATTTTACGTTATTAGTTTGTTACTAACGACACGGGTGGACTGAGTGCCGGTCGAGCGCACACGAGTCGTGTTACACCCCCCCCTTCCTCCCGCCGCCTCCATATACTACCACGGAGTGTTTTTTTTAGGTCTTTTTATTCTACATAATTCTTTACTACATGATATTGTTCCATCTTTAACGGTTTAGACAGCGTATTGCAAGAGAGCGCGCTGGCGGCAAACTTTTTTCCGACTTGATTCACTGTTATCGTCACTGCTTATTCCTTATGCTACTTTACGTAACAATATACATACTAAAACCTGGCCAGAGAACATAGCTACGAATTTAAAAAAAAAACACGTAAATCGGATAGGTGGTTCTTTAGTGATAAGCGCACTAACAGACAGACAGACGTTGCGTTTTATAATATGTATAGATGAACTTTTGTACTTTACTAGGGACCCTATACGTAGCTGTACAAAGCTAGCGCTTACATGCATCATGTATCGGCAAGCTCTAAGTAACTCTCGTGGAATGAGATCAAACTTTCACACAGCAAGTGGCCAAACACTCGTCACAGCCACGCAGTCGACTCGCTTCCTGCTGGTCAGTGTTGCCAATTGTAAAGGGAATTTTTGTGCCCGTGCCAACATTGACAGACTGCCCACGGTAAAGTGAGCATTTTTGAAGCCCTAGTTCCTTTTTTTTACGATGAGCCATTTTTGTTCTTCCAACATTTTAAAAATAAATATTGCCAGGCAAGTAACAATCACAGTGTAAATACTATACGCATTTCACTGGACTCGAAAGTTAACGTCTAAGGCTGCAATAAAATATATTTACTGACTATTATTCCAAATGAGACGACTTAAAAAAGTGTTCATTTTACCGTGAATAGCCTATGACAGTATTACAAGTGTTTATGTGACGATTGAATGTGTGTGAAATGATCATGTCTGCATTTTTAATAAATAATAAAAAAATATGCTTTGTCGTAATTAATGACAATGAATTGCTTCTTTAGCTTTTGGGAACAGATTTTCATTTATAGTAAGTCAGCTTAAGTGCGATAGTAGAAGACTGCTTTATTATTACTTTGGTGCGCCGCCGGTCTGGGGTGCGGGAGGTTCTGGGTTCGAATCCCAGGTCGGGCGTGGGTGTTATTTTGAGTTAGGTGATAAGTTAATTTGTAAGCCGTCACCTGATAAGTCTTCAGGCATAACAATAATTACTTATTTCTTTGACTGTTATCCTTGCGTAACTCCTTAAACATTTTAAATACTCTTTTGTTACGTTACGTATGATGAAACGTCACCATCTGCTGCAAGGCGAATTACTTTGACTGATCACACACCTGCGGCAGTTTACGCGCGTCTACGAACGTCGATTGCAGAACAAGCAAGACTCAAATATTTTCTATCTGATAGTCTTCTTTAGTATACTGGAAGGAAATGCGTGGCAAATATAAGCTGGTCTGTTAAATGCCTTACGATGGCATGCAGCAATATGTAATCCAATTTTTCATTCAAGAAAGTGTCGAGGCGGGCGTTGTGCAGAAAGCTGAAAAAAAAATTCTACCAAATGCTCTCCCGTAAAATGCAGGCCTGCCACGTTAACATTATTTCATGGATATCTTATGACGCACTTCCCTTCTTGCAGTGGTCTTTTTCCTTTCATCAGCTGCTTCATCTACGGGAAATTAGAAAGTAGCGACGACTTTTCAGGATGACGATGATGTAACTCAATTCCGCTTAATGAAGGAAAAGTTGTGTGTGCGTGAGATCGATATTCGCGAATACCCTTGCTATGCTTTGTACCGTAACGAAGATGTAGTGATCATCCATCACCATTGTTCTTTATCATACATCGTGATGGCCTCACGGGATAAGTGGAATGGCTTTTCGAGCTTGCAGTTTAATTTTACATTATAAGTTATCGTGCAATCCCCATCGCGTCGTTTAAACAGTGAGTAATTGAGGAAAGTTGAAATTATGTAACCACATTAACAAACCGGGAATTCATTAGTTTTATATACTTGAAGGCAATACTTGGTGACTCATAGATATTCTTAGTGTAAAAGTTATATGCGACTACGAATATTTAACACTTGTGAAACAATTCGGAATCAATTCTTTATTTCTGATCGGCTGCATGGGTACTGGAACCTTCGCGAAATTATTTATAGTATATTTACGTATGTGCATGTTGACTCGTAAACGTCAAAGGTGGCTGTGACAGACTGTGTTGTGATACATTTCTTTCGACCACTTTTGAGGGATTGTTCGTGTCGTAGTGTGGAATTTTCTAATACTTAGTATTAAATTGATATTGTCAGAAAAAATATATATTAAGCATATGCGTTCGTTAATCTTATGCAAGTTTAATTAATATAAGATAAAAACATAACTAAACTGATTGTGTTCAATTACGGCAGAAATGACATAACATCTTATTTAAGGGTTAGCTCATTATAAAATCTGGCGGTATCATATGTAATAACTATAGTTAAAAAATAAACATGCATTTTTTTTAAAACGAAATCTGTAGCAAGGAAAATCTCATCTCGCTGGACATACAAATATCTTTCGCAGTTTGCAGAAATTCACTCAACCGGCATGTTTCGAAGAACCCGTATGCGAAATGTTTTTTTTCTAATACTACAAGAACATTAGCTTGTCTGAGAGATATGTTTTATCATCTGCAGAACTGTTTGTATACAAACGAACGAAATCTTTTTAAACCCCAATGTACCTATGATTTTGTTCTGCAGAATGCTTCAGGTCATTTCGGCACACAATTTAAGGCCTACCATTTGCCTATTTGACCACAGCTTACTTAATAGCGGTATTTTAGAAGTCTACAGAGGAGCAACTTTTCTTTCGTTTGTGTAAATAAACGCGACGAATGTACCAGTTATGCAGTGGATTTTTGATCCGAAATACCTGGCAAGCAAAAATTATTTTATACTGAAAAAAACCACGCACCTCGGCGGTCAAGTAAATTGAATATCTGTCAAGGCCACGCAGTGTTAGCCCCTCGGCACCGAAGGAAGGCACACGAAACTTCCCGTCAGGCCAATTCGACGAGAAAGACGCGGTTTTTGCGGCGGCAAGTGGCGGTTGAGTTGCACGCGCGCGAGGTTGGCAGACGTGTCTCGAGGTGTTGGGCGGGAAGACACCACTCTCAGGATCCAGGATCCCCGCGGACGTGGATTCCTTCCCACACCGCCACCCCCCTCCGCTAGGTTAACCACAGCGCCTACCCTCCTATTACCCACACCCCGGGCAGCACCTCACTTACTCCCCCACCTCGCTGGCCCACGGAGGAAAATCTAGTTACCTCGGCCGACAACCGCGGAGAGAGCTATTTTTTGAACAGCCAGTGACATCGTCAGCGCAACTCGACTCACTCCACGCTAGTCCCCATTACAAGGAAGTTATTGTTGGCGAATAATAATCTACTCGCGGTTTATTCACAGTTTTATTAAAAAATCTAACCTTTGAAAAATCACGTCATGAATGACGTGTTTGGTTGTTTCTTAATACGTCACGTGTAACAAGCATTTTATACGTTAACACAAAAGTATCTTTTTGTTCACTTGGACGTTTACTCGTATTTTATCATTGATTTAAAGTATTCCATTTATAATCGATGTAAATAAATACAGCGAAAAATAGATGTTTGGTGATGGCTGGTAAGAAATAGTTCTCATACAACGCATTACTGCACCGAGCGAGCACGAATACTCCCTTGGTGTAATTGTCTAGACTTAGTTAAGCTTTTGTTTGCACGAGGTGGAGGAATAGTCTGAACGTATAACTTTAGCAGTGCTTCATAAAAGTTGGAAGTAACACACTACTAATGTAAGATTTATGCTGCAAATTAAAAAAAATATGCTTTTATATTGTAACATTGTAACATATTTTGTCAGAACATACTTATTTTAAATGTTTTGAAACTCAAACATAACAATATATTTTTGATCGAAATTTAAGCGTATTTCCATTTTAATACTTTAGAAAGAACACTTTGCAAAAAAAAAAAAAATACCAAGCAAGACTATTATAATTACTACTTTGGTTGTACGTAAGAGAAAATTAGTAATAATGTTTACAAATTTTTTAATAATTGATTTTATTCTTATCGATTTCAGCCACAAAAGTTATAATTTTTATAACTAAAATGTACGTATATAAAATTAATTATTAAAATTACGCGATAGCGTTAGTAGGATCTGCCAATATTATTTTAAAATTAAATTAGAGCAATCATTATGTTTGATGAAGGTTTTTGTTAATGTGCTTTCTGAAGAATCTAGAATGAAAATACGCTTTGTAGAGCGTGCACTGCTTTTTATTGACATCCGTGAGTTATGCAGTTGAGTAAACTGCTCCTTTTGAAAGTAATTATACTTCTTCCTTAACGTCTTAGCTACTATGGCTGCGAGCTCGCTAAACACCTTCACAAGGGCCTCTTTTATTTGAACAGGCGAGAATATTTTCTGCTGGAACCTTAACAAAGTGAGGTTGCAGTCCATGCCTGAAGGTTTCCGAACATCAACATTAGTCCCCGCCTCATTAGTCGTTTTGTTTGTGCTTCTCTTTTGCAGTGAAGAGCGAAGAGAAAAACTGAGAGAGAGAGAGAGAGAGAGAGAGAGAGAGATGGAGAGAGACAGGCCAGTCTCATTTGAAGAGGCGAGCGGTTTACCCAGCTTGTTGACACGCCACCCGGATCTCTCAGAGGAATGATTCTTTGATCGCGTAATTACATTTGTGGTGGAAATAATTGGCGACGCCACCCAGTAATCTGTACCCGCTTTCCTGCTTCAGTTTGCGATGGTATCATCCTGCCGGTTTCCAAAATGTCCTGCCTCGTGATCTCTTCTTGGGTCTAGTCAAGCCTCGACATTCGCCGTCTGTGCGCGAGTTCGCTGGCGTTTGTAAATCTCAGATTCATGTACGTAATTAAGGGAGCTGTAAACTAAAAATCTTACTAATTATATTTGAACAAAATATCGTTTAACTTGTACATGTTAATTTTTAGTACTCTTTTTCCTAGAATACATTTTTTTTTAGATTGCAAAGTTTTTGCATTATAGCTTGTCAAAATCACAATTTTAATGTTTTTTTTTGGGATTTACAAATAAAATAAACAAAACAATTGACATAACATTTAATAAATAAGTGTAACTATAAGTTCATTTTAAATTCATTTGAACATATGCTTAGAAAAATCTATTTTACTAAACACCGCAGACTGCTAAAAGTAAAAATATTACAAAAAATTACCTCACGTTAAGCAATAATAAAAAAAAAGCCGGTGATTTTGAAATTTTTTTTGTAGTACCGTAACTTATGACATTTCGTTTTATTGTGAATTATATCATTTCAGTAAGTCAATTAGTTTTTATTAATTTTACATTTACAAAATACTAAAATTGTGATTTTGACATGCCATTATGAAAAAAAAAAACATCGGGTCACAAGCCAACCTCCCGTGGCGCAGTCGGTTAGTGCACCACCGGTCTGGGGTGCGATAGGTTCTGGGTTAGAATCCCAGGTAAGGCATGGGTGTTAGNATAAGCCTCAGGTATAACAGCGAGATATGTTCGTAAGCCATATATATTATATATTACAATCGGGTCTAAACATTTTTTTATGCGAGGAAATAGTAATTGTAGGTAACATCTAAAGTTTAAAAGTATTTCATTCAAATATAAAATAATAAATCCTGTGTTACCATCACACTTAATTAACGGGGATTTGTGATAAAAAATTAAGAAGATGAGCGCAAAGGAAACCCTCTCCATCTTTAACATTTTGAAAGAAACTAGTTAACTGCAATGAAAGCATTCGGGAAAAGTATTAGGTCCGTAATTTTAGAAAAATGTCAACTGTCAGTGAAGGGAGTAGAAGCTCTAAAGAAAGAATTCGAAGAGCTAAAATGATAGGCAGACTGAATTTGTTAACAATAGAAAAAAAAACCGTCTGTAGGAAATTTATATATACTGCAGAGAAAATTAATTTTATTAGTAGACAATTGTGAGTTTAAAAATAAGTTTTGGTTAAATTTTTATAAATATTACGTCATTAAATATATTTTATTAAAGCAAACTGCACCATTTAGCTTAAATCAGCAATACTGAGCCAAGCAATTTCAGTGTAAATACATTTCAAGAAAGATGACTTTAAATTTGTAAAATTAAAACGTAAATCGCAATGTCTACTTCAAGTTTTATAACTGACCTCGATACGACGCACAAAGTTCACTTTGTTTCATTCGCAGATACTTCAAATCTTGGGCTTGAACAAGCTCTGAGTGGAGAGTGGAGAGATTTAGGGCGGCTTTTAACGTCGAGGTCTTGAGAGCCGACGAGGGTGAAGCGGGGTGAGCATGGAACAGCGTTGGAGAGAAAACTA
>NQII01005262.1:0-36543 GCA_002778355.1 Clitarchus hookeri | reverse complement strand
CACCACTCTTTCAATTACCAGAAATGGAAATAAACATTTCTCCTCTTCCACCCCCCTTCCTCTCATACACCTCTACCCTCTTCCGCGGCCTGGCATCCATCAGCGGCCCCCCCGCTCACGAGTCGCGTCACTTCTCTGTTCGCGAATATACGTACGTAACTCGCCTGCCGGCATCACAAACTAACATCCGCTATAGTGCATTCAAGGTCACGCACAACTTTCCTTAAACCCCTGCTCAAGTTCTACTTAAAGGATATTCCTCCGTCCCATGCAAACAAAGCTTAACCGAGTTAAGGTTTATTCTACTCGGGTTAGTAACAAAACGAGATTTTTTATGGCAAAGTTTGTCATAGGGACAATTTCCTCCGCTAGGTGCGCGGTGTTCCAAAAGGTAACTTGTAATTGAAATTCTAAGGTACGTGAACAATAAAAGAGAAATATTTTACTTAATTACGAAGTTATTTTATATTTTATTTTTGCTTGTTATAATTATCCTGTTTTTAAAGTAGAAACTACAAACAAACTGGTACTCATGTAACACTAGCGCTTACCTAGAGGCGAAAATGTGTGGTTTTCCGTACTTTTAACACTGATCTACCGAACCTGTCATAGAAGTAACCTTAACCGAGTCTACAAAATTACACCAAAGGGACCACACACCGCATTCGTGCGCACTCAGTTTAATAATATTTTGCACATGCATTTATACTCGTAGAATCGTGCGAAATACAATAACTTTCTACATGCAAATTAAATCAGACTGTGCTGAAAATCAAAATTCATTTGTATGCTTATTTAGTTTAATTTTTTGTACATTATCATTTTCAGGAAACACGCTTGATTGGAAATGTAAATTTGTACGTTGCCTGACACTTCAGTTAGTGTCTAAATAAATGAGAGACGCTTGACGTTAGCTGGATATAACTTTCACACCAATCGATAAAGGCGCGCGATAAACAACAACAGTAACGCCACAATGAAACAGATTCGGCGGTATTAGTAGAGTACCTGGCTAGCATAAATAAGAATCATACCTATTCATATAATTATAATAATAAGTATTTTCTCCACAACAGGGATCACCCATCGAATAGGTATGTGCTAAATCCACTTTCCGACATCGTTTCGAAACATGTTGACCATATCGGTATCTATACGATATATCGCTTTAATTGATAGCGAAAATATTTGTCTTATTAATTGCATCGCCACCATCGCATATAGATAATATCGAACATCGAACATTGCTAATATCGCATATAGCTACTATTGCATATCGCTAATATCGCTATATGCAATATATTCCTCTACACTTCTGGACCATATCGCAGTTGTGATATTTCAGAATTGTTATTTCGTGATCGATATATATATCCAAATTATTTCAGCCCTACCACCGAAACGACTAAGCAAGATCGATGTCTTCGTGTAGAAAGGTGGACGAACAAGGGAGGAAAAGTGGGGTCAGCGCTTAACTTGGCAAATCGACCTGATCCGTTACCTATTTACTTCGGGAAGCTCCCCAATTGACCTCGCAAGAATGGTTCAACCTCACTCCAGCCCCTCCACTTCTCGCAAAAATCCTACCGAGAATACAACACGAGTTCCCTGCGTGAGAAACAGCAGCACCACTCCTGGCATAGCTTCAACTTTAAACAGTTCTGGCAAATATTGCTTGGATTAGACTAAATCTGAAATATACTCATTGTCAGAAAAATTGGGCGACCATGAAAAACCGACCGAATTTAAAAGAAACTTTATGTGTGGTAGTACAGACAAAACTAAGAAAAAATTACAGTATTTTTGCAAAGGGACAATGTTTCGCTCACTTGTGGCACAAACGAGAGGAAGATGTTGGACCATCTCGTGATTTGTCTTCGTTCTGGGACATAGAAAGCAAAGGCGGTGCTATGGAGCATTGTAGAGTATTACTAGAAGACTCAACCAAACACATATTCTACTATTCATAATACTTTTACTTGCGTGGTTAACGTTTCAATTTATCCGACACCCATAAAGGAAATTTATACTAGGTCGGCAAAGCCACGACATGGCGACTGAGAAAATAACACATCGTCAACAAATTGCAAGTCAGTCATATGAAGGGTGCACAAAAAAAAAAAAAAAAAAAAGGTTACATAGGTAAAGAACTGTAACTCGGAATTCAGTTAATGTACTTATTGTATGCTGGAGCACATCAACAAAATGACAGTTTTGTCTAAACCGCTTCCACATGTGCACCTCTTGTAGCTCGGATAATAGTTAAAGTCCCTGTCACGCCGTCAAATCTTTTCGTCAAAATGCTTCCAATGAAGCCTGGTCAAATAGAGTTGGAATGCTGTGACGTGACAGATATATAAATACTACCATATTTGTCTGACATAGTGAAATGACTCCAGTTTCCGTCAAGTACTTTATATATAGGATCTGTTATAAATTTTCTTAGATGTTTGACAAGTTCGGCCAATCAGAATCGTGCACAAAAAAAAAACGGTTATTTTCGACTCCAAAAAACCTTAAAATGACCAATTACTAGAAACGGAATAAGATTTTGAGGAAAATTTAAATAATATCTACCAGGACATGAATGCTGTTAGAAAGGCATACTGAACCAAAGTTGAAAAAATCAAAGGCAATTATTTTTCTCGCGCAGCAAATATGCATTACAAATACTGTTACGTGCTCGCTGCTTTCTCCGCGTGAGCGAGCGGAAGTGAAGGACAGAGTAGTTATTAGATAGTGGCGGCGGTAAGTCAACGGAATGTTTTGAATGACAGGCGAGCGTAAACCAGGAACCGCGCATCTGTTACAAAAAGCTAGCCGACACGATAATCCTTTTTGTGGCGCGCGCTGCTGACCCTGGTTGTATTGAGTTTCTATATTTGTCTGAAGAATATTCTAGTGGTTTACCGCCCTAGTTTCTCCAAGCGTGGCTCGGGGTGTGTCGAACTTTCCAGGTCAAGGCCAGCAGAATATGAATAGGGCGACGGGCCTCCAGGCCGAGAGTTTTTGGTTGGGTGGCTGGAGTTTTGGCGATAGACGAAGTACGAGCGAAACGAGCGGCGAGAGAAGTGACTAGCGGGAGGAAAATGTGTGACTGCGAGCATCGCCGCAGTGAAGAGTGCGACTGGCAGGCTGAACTAGTGGACTGGATGCGTGAGTGAAAGACATTACAAATGATGGCAACAGACAGACTGAAAGTGTGTTAATGATGAGTATGAGTTAATTGACTATAACCAAACAGAGACATTAAGAAGGTATTTAATTAGAGCTAAAATATACATTAAATATTGTGCTCACTGAGAAATAAAAAGAGTAATAGTGGAGATAGATAGATTAATGCTGTAAATAAAAGCTGTGGGAATAAACTAAAATCAAATTTAGTTCTTTTATTTTTATTAAGACATCCATCCCTCACGAACTCAGATACGGCCCTCTGGAGTCCCATAACAATACATGAAAAATTTAGTTTAGAAGTTAAAATAAACTACAAAGATTTTGAAATTCATTTCTGTAATGTGCTGCATGGTAAAACAACATTTCCCCTCTTTGAAAACTACGTTTAATTAAAAATCAGACTAAGTGTAAAAAAAAAAAAAAAACAATTTGACAGAGAGATATATTTTCAAATACGTTCAAAGTATTTTAATCAAATATGTTTGGTGGCAAAATTTTATGACTGTATTTCGTAATTAAATTTTATTGTCAAATATATTTTGAGGAGAAAATTTGACAGTGGGACATGGGCTTAATCAATAAACGACCTCCACCCAGGGGCGCTGTAGCATATCAAGTGTGACTGTGGCAATGACATTTCGGATTCTGTGTCACAGTTACTGAATATTTGCAATGGGAGTAGCGTAAATTACGTGTTTTACGCAGCTCCGCATAAATAAATCAAAGTGGGCCAAGTCCGCGCTAGAGATTGGCATGATAAATGTTAAGACATGACGTGTCGTCGTGTGAGGTGGACCTCATCAGAGCTCGGCAATCGCACGGCGAGCGTGTCCTGGCGTGCAAGGTCCTGTCCTCCTTCATTCCTTCCTTCCTCGCCTTTCTTCTGTTGACTCGCTCCGTCTCGTGGCGTGCGACGAGGTAGCCGAGGCGACTGCACACGTCATGCCAAGTCGTCGTTAACTTGTCCCGCCAGCGGCAGGCACTTCAACAACTCTTCGATAACATCTACTGCTAATTACCGCTGCATTGCGCAGTTTAAGCGTCTCCGTGCTAGCATCAAGCCAACTGTGGTCAAAGCCTTCTGCTAGAGTTGTAAACTCACTCCTCGTCTGTTGTAGTCTAGATCATGACTTTTAGTGCACTCCTGGCAGTGGCTCTGACTGATCTCATAACAACAACCCACAACTTTTGCTTGCAAACCTGTATTCGCAGAATTACGTCATAACAACTTAAAAATTACAAGTGTTACCAGAACGAAACCTTCATAAGCGCACACATAAACGTTACGTTTGCACCCCCATTTTTCTCACTCTTTATGTAGTTTTAGTTGTCTAACGTAATATCTGTGTATACACTTTGTTTCTTTTTCCGAGACTTACAAATACTAGGTTTCTTTTGTAAGAGGTTGGCCAAAGCGTTGAAACAAAAAACTGAATTTGTACATGATAGAAGAGGCTGAAAAGTGTGACATTACAATAAATACGATTTAATACGAGCTGATGCTAAAGAACCAACATTGAAGAAAGTAACATCAGCATGCCCTCAAACGGTATGGTAGAGTGACATGAATAATATTAAAATCAGCAATTACTCGGTGGGAAATTATAATTCCTTGCAGCCGTTTGCCAAACACACGATCCCTATTATAAAGCATATTAATAACAATAAGGGCGCGTACTATGCTCGCGTGAAGTCAAATTGCCCTCGAATATTATTTTGTTAGTACGTGTGGTACTTAGTTTTTTCCATGCATCTATTAGTCTGCATTCTTTCCTCGTATGTTATTTGTGATAGCTGTTATGTTGTGCCTCACACGCTACATCCTCGATGAAGGGGGTGTCAGGGCCAGGGTTTAATATTAAGTGTTATTGTGTTATATAATGTGAATGTAGACTAGAGAGTTACCTTAATAAAGAAACTGGCGGTTCGCCTTAAGAATTATGTTTGAAATGAGTAATACACCGACAGTGCTTGTAAATGTGCGCTGACCGGCGATCACACGAGGATGAGTCGTCGGTGGTCAGGTGTAACAACACACAGGAGAAGAAACGTTTTGGAAATGTATGTTTGGGACAAGAGACACTTTGGAATAGTAAACGTCGGACAAACATACATCATGGAATTGAGGGGATAAGGAAACACAGCAGCCATATTAGCAAAGAGGTGGTTTTAGTTTCTGAACTAAGGGATGCATTCTACAACCGCGATTTTGTATTACGCCTCAGGAGAAGAGAGACTTTGGAGCAGCAGGCAGCTCCCGCCATTCTTTATTGCAACAGGCAGGTGCAGTGACTTTCTTGTGAGGTTGATTTCGAAAGCGGTCACTTTATCGCGAGCAGGCTTTGTCGAGCCTGCACCAGCTCGAGCGTCGACCAGACCGCGCTTGATCGAGTTCCCCTGCCCTCGCCATTCGCTACCCCTCTGCCGCTCTCTCGGTAGGGCTTCGGCCGCCACAGCTCCTCTCCCTTTGAGCATTCGACTTCGCACGTAGATCGGCGACGTGGTGTGATAAGCCCGCGCCGCCGGGCATCAGAGCGTGAATAACGGAGGACGTTGTGGCGCTTCGACCAGCCGGCAAGCACATCTGCCAGCCTTCTTTCGCTTCCCACCACGGCGAATCGGGCCCGACCCCCGACGCGGTCGATCAGACCCGGATTTTCGCATCCGGGAAACGCAGAACTGTATTTCTCGAGGTACTCTCCCCCCCCCGTATTCCATGCTCGCTCCATCTACACCTCACTGCTTCACATTTAGATAAGGTGTCTTACAGCACGCCTTCCAACTAGGGTTTATTTTTGTTTCACCTTAGAGTACTTTTCAGACCAAATATTTGAAAACGAGGACTGTCACTGCATAGGACCTATCTCAGATATTTTTTAAGTCCTCAATATTTTGCCCATATTATTTTTTTTGTTGCATTTGTAACAGTGATAAAAAATTAACTTATTATCTATTTATTTTAATTTTCGCATGTGAAAATAAAGACTGAAATCAGTCCATTCTGTTTTCAGGAATCCTGTGAAGAAGTTCTGTACGTAATAATACGGACTGAATTTTAATATTAAATTTTAACAGCAAGATATAAAGACAGATAAATAAACCCACAACTACACGGATACCACTGCCTTAATCCATATCAAATTTTGCAATCGAGTAGTAATGAGGCAGTTGATATGTACAAATATGTTTCAAGTATGGCAGACACGTATTTTAAAATGGTGGACATCTAGTTACTTTAGCATAGTATGCTATATCTTCGAAACCATTTAATAAATTCCAACTGAACGTTGTATTCTGGGAGTATATATAACAAACATTAAATGTGTCTTCATAAAGCCTCTTTTGTCCTCCATTTTGTAAAATAGTGGTACACGAATAAATAAAGTTTTTATGTCGTATCTCGGGGAAAAAATTGACCTATTCCTACCAATTATGGCAAAAAAGTATTAGCGTGGTAGGCTATGTCAACTTATGCGTTTTAGGTATGCCAGACACTTATTTTCAAAATTTCAGCTATATAGCTATTTTAGTTTTGTATGTTATATCGTCGAAACCACGTAATTAATTCTAATGAAACTTTGTATGCTTACTGTATATATTACAACCATCTAATGTGTCAACACAAAATCTCTTTTGTCCAGCATTTTGTAAAATAGTATCACATGACAAATTAAAATTACGTGATATCTCAGAAAAAATAACAACTGATTTATACTAAATCTGGCAAACAACTAGCACTATGGCAGGCCATGTAAACTGATAAACTTCGAGAGGGCCAGACACACATGTTTTGAAAATGGCGACCATATAAACATCTTAACTCAGAAGTGTTTATCTACGAAACTGCGAAATAGATTTCAACTGAACTCTGTATGCTGACAGTTTGATTTATAAATTGTCTATGCAAAGCCTTATTTCTCCGACATTTTGTAAGATAGCGCAAGAAGAAACAATAAAGTTTTTATGCCATATCTCGAGAAACTTTAAAACGATTTCTTTCAAATTTGACGAAGCATTTGTACTGCGGTAGGCCATATTAATTTATATGTTTTAAGTGTGGAAGTTTCTTTTTTTTCTGAATGGCGACTATATAAACCTTTTAGTTTAGAGTGCTTTACCTACGAAACTATGGAGCAGATTTAAATTTAACTTTGTGTTTTGTATCCATGACAATCATCGAATGTGCGAATACGTAAACTTTTTGTCCTCCATTTATGAAGATCGCCACACGAACAAGGGATCTTTAATGCCATATCTCGGAGACCAATCAAACCGATTTCGCCCAAATTTTTTCACAGAAGTAGCGTTATGGTAAGCCACGTGAGCTTATGTATTTTTAGTGGCTCAGACACTTATTTTCAAAATAATTCCCGTGTAAATATTTCAGGATAGTGAACCCTATCATTCAAAACATTAGACTGATCACTTCCGAAGTCGAGGCTCCGAATCCTACCTCTGTGATGGAGTTGATTGCAAGCTAACTTAATTTTACGAGTTTTTCTGAATTCGAATCCCAGGTAAGTCACTCATGTATTTCAATTGTCTTGGCACTGTTCCACATATTTCTGGTTTCATCTCTAATGCTATTACTGTCAATGAGGCGTCAACGCCTACCTACCATCTAAGCTTTTAAGAACTTCACTAAAATTTATTTTCACCCATGTAGAGGAAAGTAGGCTCATTAGTTATCAGTAAATTATTTTTTTTTACTACGAGCCTTGCAAATTTGGAGAGAGAAGTAAGGCCTAGTTGCATACAATAACCACTTTACTCTGATGCCGTAACATATACCATTGGAGGTGTTTTATTGTGACAAATTCCTAAGGGTATCTCAAAGAAAACGTTTTATGATAAAATAATAAACCTCCTACCAAATATAATAAAAATAAGGCTTGCTGTCAGCATGCCCTGTTTCTATCCACTACTTTTCAGTAATAGGTTTAGTTAAAAGAAGCCAGGAACACATATTACACACACACAATATGCTTATCAAAGATTTAGTTTCAATAATTTTTTTTCATATTTACTAGTTTAATGATAAGCGTACATATAGGAAATAGTTAAAGTTTCTTTGTATATTCAAGACTACTTATATATAAAACACAATTGCGCAAAGTTATGCAATGTCGTAGTTAAAAAAAAAATTAACAACGATAACACGGAAAAGTATAACCACAGCTCGAACAATACAAGTTTTTACTTCTACGGGAAAAATTTTCGTCGCCATATCTTTAATAGTTCCAAAACAATAATTATTACATAATTACTGTGTGTTTCTGACTCGAGACGAGACTACATACCACTCTCAAAACTGCGCGTTCGAGGTCAAGAAGCGAGGGAGCGATAAGGGCGACACTAGCGCGCTCCCCCAGCGCCTCATCGCCCCTACGCGCAGTGTTTCCGTCGTGACGCTGCATTATGCAAATTATATCTGTAACAGTACTGCTTTAGATAACTGCATAGGCAAACGTTAAAAATGCTATAACTAACTACATTCATGATTTTTTTCTCTATGAATACACTTAAATATGATAAAAGTAAAAATAAAAAATAGTGTCATGGATAATTGTTTTTACCTTTTCTGGCAAAAAGTCATATTTCCAGAACATTTTTATACATAGGTACGCGTGTTCACGCAAACAACGGCTTCACAGAAAATGGGGCCGTAGTGGTGTAGTGGTCAGACTATCTGCCACCCACCTTGGTGAACCGATTTCGATTCCCAGAGAGGTCGCTTCCGAATTTTTGCACGTGGGATCTTGCCGGACGATGCCGCTGGTCGGCTGGTTTTCTCTGGGATCTCCCGTTTCCCCCGCCTTTCATTCCGGCGCTGCTCAATATTCACCTCTCTTTACCGTCATCGACTCTCAAGACCCCGGTGTTAAGAGCCATCCAAATTTCTTCACTCACTCACTCACTCACTCACTCACTCGGCGGTCCACCGACTGTCGTCTACGAGAAGCCTGCGTACGACAGTATATAAAACAATTCTCTAAGCAAAGTAAGCACACCTGGCTTCGAAGCTCCAGTACCATCTCTCCCCCCTCACAAACGCTTGTTGGCTCCCGATGCTCGCCGCACCGGAAGTCGACGGACAACGGCGGAAGAGGCGCACTACCCCTCCAGTATTCGATCTCCCGCACATCCGGCCCGACGCTTCGCCGTGGACCGCGCAAGGGGCTGGGAACTTCGCAGAGGGATGACGTCGAGCGGCACTAATGGTGAGGCAGCGGCGGATATGCCGTCACTCACGAGTCGGCACAAGAAAGGGAAAAACACGTGACCTGGAAAAATGGCTTTCAGAGGGACGTTACCTTCACTTTTGGCTTTATCTGTTGTCAAAGCCGGAAGAAACTGGCCATGCCCGTCTCAAAGTTGCCTCTACCTTCTGAACACACGTAAGGGAAATATAGACGGAAAACATACTACACAACTTATAAAAAAATGCATCTTTACAAAAAGAAGATATACTGATCGGCTGTGTATTGCGCTGTTGACTGCCGTACTAACAAAAATACTAAAAAGTTACATTTTAGAAAAATAAAAAACAGTACACATATTCAATTTATAAATATTTTTTACATATTTAATTTATATATAAATATATATTTAAAAAAATATATTATTTGTTTCTAACTCTTGGTAAAACATTTACAGAAATGTTTAAATTCCATAATTAATCCTTCAAACTTATTTTATGCAGCTGTAAATTTACACTCTTTGTCATAAAAATTAAGCACCAAGAAATAAGAGATTAAAAAAAATATTTCTTTAGTGCGATAGAGAATACAAATATAAAAAGGCGATTTAAATATCACTGCATTACGACAGTGTTCCAGTCGCACATACTGTATAGGGCATCTTGGGTACATTGTCGGATCTTTTAGTGGGCGGATGAATCCATCGATACGATTGAACGTAGAATAAAACGCCTTATGTGTTTATGCAGCATATACGCTCAAAGTTGTCACAAATTATGATCCAAATCGCGAGGGCTTCGAACGTGGAGGGCGTTGGTAACCTAACTGGTCCCACAAATGTGCAAGTGACAAGGTCTACTGAAAAGGCAGAGAAGTTTTAAAAAGATAAAACCGTAGTAAGGCTGTGCAGGGGTCACGGCCGTGGGTTTTGGGTGAATACGCCTGCGTCAGGGGGTAATATTTTCTTTGGGATATGGGCATGGAATTAAAGTAACGAAATGGATACTTGGCTTTTATGGATTAAATCGGCAGATCTGGATGATATCTTTCGTTTGGCACGAAAATCAGCACGCTAGCACAAGGGAGTCGCGAGATATACAGCCTGGAAATTTTCGTCCACGCCCAAAATTGCCAACAGTCGTTGCGGGCCCCCTACCCTCGCTTCGTGCACGCGCGGCGCCAACTCGAGGTCATGCTCGCATCTTAGTTTTATACCAGGGTCTAACGAGACTACATTAATTTCAATATTGTTATTAGTCACGATGTCATAGTGTTGGGATGGGTTATGTCGACGATTCCGTTCCGGTGCCCCGCTGGGTTTGATTTTAAAGATGCATTCACGTCAAAAACAATCCTGGGAAGCGAGAGCCGAGCATAGGCGCGCATCATCTCCTTGGACACAACCTAGGAAATACATGTGGCTGTAGGATGTCGCTGTGAGCGAGTGAGTGAAGAGATTTGGGCGGCTCTTAACAGCGAGGTCTTCAGGACCGATGTGAGGTGAGTATGGAGCATCGCCGGAATGATAGGGTGGGGGAAACGGGAGATCCCCGAGAAAACCTGCAGACCAGCGGCATCGTCCGGCACGATTTCCACAATTTCGATAATCCTGGAGTGACCCGGCCGGGAATTGAACCTCGTTCGCCTTGGTGGGAGGCAAGCAGGCTAACCGCTCATCCACAGAAGCCTCAATGTCGCTGTGCAGTCATTGAATTTCCTGTCACTTACACTGGCTAATCATGACAATATGCAATGGATCCTCACACATTGTATGCAATTGTGTATTATAATTTTTTTTTAAGGTACGTAATATTTTAATGTAAATATTTTTTTTTGCGGACAGAAATGAAAGTCGAAAATTTGTTGACAATTCGTAAATTTGGTTATTGAAACATAAATGTGGTCGTTGAAAAGTGTCAGTCAGTAAAAATCGGCGTAAGTAGCACTCTGTTTGCGATACTTATTTTTCTGTAAAACGGTGCTTTTAACTGTAGTGACAATGCTGTATATTTTCTCAGTAGATCGCTGTATTGAAACCCTACAGTCACCGCTTAAAGTTCTGAGGAAACAGAACAAACGTGAAGCTTCTTTATGCTATTTTCAATCGCGGTCGCAATGCTTCATTGCGGCTCGATGTGACCTTGATGCTCGTTATATTTTTACTAGGGAGGCCTATTAAGTAGTATAATTTGATAAATTATTTTTAAAGCGATATTTGTTAACAATGTTCTGGATCTGGCACGTATTAAATAGAGTTTAATTGCTTGAATGAATGTACGTATAGTGACTGATGCAAACGTGAAGCACCCAGAAGAAATGTTGCAAATTGGATGTTATTTGATGCATGTGCGGACTATCGTAGGGTGTGTAAAATATTTAGAGTTGCAATGATATCTAAAGTCTAGAACGTCGACCAAAGTGCGTAAAAAAAAAGTAATATATTGTTTACTTCTGACGTGCGCTAGACATATGGAAATGTTAATGGAAGAGATGTGGCAGTTGAGTTTAACTGCCACCTGTCGCTGGATGGTTTACAAGGAAGCCACGTGCTCTGATTGTATAGGATGCTCGCGGTAAACCGGGCACTTTTAAAAGACCTCCTTAAGAACTAATGCATGCACATTGCGTATTCTTCCTTTATATGCAAAATTAACATTACATCTGACCTGACAACTGTGTCGGTTAAGTGAAACTCTGAAATGATCAAAAAAGTAAATATGTTAAGAATGTGCTAATTCTCACACTTATATTCACTAAAAAAACAGAAATTCAAAGAAAATATTTTAGTATTCACGCACGTTTACTTGCTTTTAATTCAATGTTAAGACATGGAACTGCTTTACTTCCATTGTTACCAACTTTACAGGGCACTTGCCAGTCAGCATGCACGTTTAAAATACACGCAATTAAGGACGATGACATTTTTCGAAGGTTGGTTTCAAAAGTGCCCAATTAACCATGAACAGCTCATACCTGTCTGACATTCTGACGGCCTGCTGCCTTGGTGGTTCGGCCAGGGTCATCCAAAATCGGTTCGCCACGCATGGGTACCTTTCATTGATCCCAACGCAATATGCAAAGTCTGAATGGTCCGAATGATGGGCAGTTTGGCGAGTCATCCATCCTGCCTCATGCAGCCCTATTATCCAGCCTCTCCCAAATACCATGTTTTTTTCGTACGGCTGTCTCGTACATATTCTCTTCATGCCTATCGCTCATTAATCACGCCTGGCAAAATTCGTGCACGTCACATCACATGTGCTATTTTGAACCACGCAAATAGCTACGCTAGCGCCTTCGTGCTCGACGTATGTACATGTGCCATCGAAAAAAAAAAGTTATTATTTCGCATATCATCAGTTGCTGCGGTCTGTGCAAGATCGCAAGCGCGGCTCTCCGATAAACGAAGAGGCAGCAACGCCGCTTGAGGATTATCCATCTGAAGAAGGACATCCTAGTTATCGCTGTACTCACAAGAGAAAGATCATGAAACAGATAACACGCCACGAGTAATAATATTGTGTTAACTAGCTGCCCCTAACCGATACTACTAGCCAACACGCAGTACACGAAACTGAAAGGCCAAACCATAATAGTGAACAAGTGTGGACAAGATAGAAATCAAATGGTCCCCAAGAAATTCCAACGAAGTAAACACCATCAACAAATGCGAGCACCTTACTCACGTGCAGTCAGCAGGATCGCAGAATGCACGAAAGGTTACCACGCGTTGCACAAATAACCAGGCGATTCGCACACCAAATAGTCACTAGTCACTGCACTCGTTAGTTTCTCTGTTCAGAGAACCCGATAAACCAAATCTCGCATAACAGCGATGCACCTTTTCACTGCACACTATTGGATGCTGCCGCGCACGTGCAACTGCAACGGAAAAAATACCGTGAACGGTAACAGACACGAGTCGAACAACAATCCTAAAATGCCGGCGCAAATCCGACNAAAAAAAAAAAAAAATGTTAATTCCAAGCGAGAAGGCGAGCCATGGATACAAATGTGACCGATAGCACAAAAAAACTTCGATACAAATAGATTAAAGACGCGGACGTGGCTTACCTCGATAGGTTGCTGACGCCATCTTGAATACAACTGGAAGTTCAGTGTCGCCACCACTGGCAACCCCAAAGACCCTGCTCCAGATGTAGGGGGTGGGAGGCAACTGTTGCAATTTTTTTCTTATACACATATCACTATCTTCAGAGATAACTCAAGTTACAAAAATATACACTATGTACAACTATCCAAACAGTTACATTTCTTCCTGCAGCGGAAACACATAATCACAATATCACTTCGAAAAAAAATTTAAATGAAAATTCAGACTTGATCCCCCTAATAAAAAAGGTTTGTACAGCATGACACATTTTCAAATACATTAAAAATTATTTGATTCAATATGTTGAAAGGAAAAGTTTGATGGCCATAATTATTTCGTAATCAAATTTTATTGTCAGAGATATCTGAAGGCGAAAATTTGACAGCGTGACAGGGGCCTTAAGAGGCTTCATGTTTTGCGACGCGATGTGGTTGAGCTGAGTTGAGAGATCTGGGTGGCTCCTGAGAAAACCCGTCAACCAGCGGCATCGTCCGGCACCCGGGGATCGAGTCCGGTTCGCCTCGGTGGGCGGCGAGCAGTCTAACCGCTCAGCCACCGCGGCCCCCACGCGAAGTGGTGTTACGAACGAGTTACTTGGCGTGCGTACGGGTTTCGGAGGAAGTAAGAGTTGAATTGCAAATCAATCCTAAATACCTTTCGGTGACCGGTCTCTTGAAATTGACGCACGTGTTACAATAGAGCCTTCAAGTGAAGTTTACCAGACCGTCAACCGACTCGGATGTCCTCGGGACAAAACAAAGCTACAGCGGAAGTTTTGGGTATTGGCGCCCTGTTTTCGCCGGCAGCTTGTATGTGTAAGTGTTTCGCACCGCAGCAACTGGTGAGTGACTTTCTCTTCCAGTAGCGGGATGGGTTAGCGGAGTTTATCAGATATACAGAATGTATCTAAATTCGACAGACAAATTTCAACCATAGGTTAATCGCGAAAAAAGAAGTTGAAAACATATGTACGACCTATGGTATAAAACGTATTTCAAGGGAGATACACATTTTTTGAAGTTGTAACTGAAGAAATAGTTTATTGCAAATATCGGAGATAATATTTAAGATGGAACACTGATTGTCTGGATAATGGTTAAATGAACAAAATATTTTAAAACACCACAACACCTGTCGTCGTCATTAAATTATTTCGTGTAAACAATCACGGTTACTACCCACATTTTCAAACTAATCTTCATGACGCGGTAGCATATTTCGGATTTAAAAGATCGATTATTAATCCCCATGCCACATTCAACACAAATGTCGCCTTGTGCGAATACCCCAAGCCTCACGGTTTTCGAGTAAATCGTGTTTTACTTTCGAAATAATATTTACCCATACCTGGCAGATGGAGCACGCACAACATCCAATGACACTGTTACGGTAATTAAAGGGAGGGGGAAGATTCCAGAGAGAGGTACATAACAGCGGCAGTGTAATAAACAACTTCTAAAATGCGCACCACCCTTAGTATTCACTTTAGACCGTAGGTCGTGTGCATGTTTTCAATTTATTTTTTCCATGATTAACCTATAGCCGACGTTTGTCGGTCGAATTTAGATACACCCCGTAAAATATTCCGCACGTTTGTTGTTGAAAGATAATGATAATGTGGTGACACATTTTCCTGTTGGTTTAAAGTACTCAGCACATTAGTTCAAGCTGCGCTGTCTAAGGCCGGAGACACACTGCGCGGTTTAGCCGCTGCGGCACTTGTAAGAACTATTTAACCGCATCAAGAAGTTATAGGTGTATTATTTGCATAATGACATGTCAAAATCTCAATTTTAGTGGTTTTTACGATGTGCAACTAATAAAAACTAACTCGCTTATCCAATTGAGATATTTTCACATTGAAATAAGATGTCGTGAGTTGCTTCGGGAAGTACTTAAAATCACGCTTGAAATTGTGACCCCCGAGAAAACCGGCCTTTTCCTCTCCTTGGCCGACAGGGCTAAGTCTCTGGATAATCACATGCAATGTCAACACCAGCCAACTGCCGGCAACTTTCAACAACCTTCACAAGATTTATTCTCCTGTTTTCTTTACTGAGAGAACTATTATTTAAAAAGATTAAATGCCCATTTTTTTGGTAAGATGCTATGTCGGGCATAAAATGAATATTAACCATGCCAAGGAAGTATGTGCACCCTATAGAAAAGAAAGAAAAACTTTTTTTACTTACATATATTAACGCTTTCTTCATAATTACAAAAAAAAAAAAAAATCTACATAAAAATTTTAAAAATTACAAAAATTGCAAAATCTCCCATTTAAATTGAGCATAAATAAAAACTTTTGCACACCATTATTTTTATATGGACATTCAATCATAATAGTCACGATCTACACTTCAATAACAATTCCGCTCCAAAACACGAGTTTTCCTCTAAAATTCCACAATACCTTCGCTACGATACTGAGCGGGAAATTCTCTTTTTAAAAGTGATTTTTGAAAACCTCACATAAAATTTTACTCCAATGTGAGAAAAAATGAAAACAGTACCTTTTTTTTTTTTTTTTTTAAGAAACGTAATTTTTTCTTTCCAAATATGCGAGGGGTCTTTGACATACTTATCTCATATTTGTGAGTCCATGAGCGCTGACGGGAGCCTATTCGGCCCCAGCCAGGGTTTATAAACCCCTCACACATACGTGGAAAGGAAGCGTATAGATTGCTCCAGAACGACACTTTAATAAATACTTAGGGTCTAAAATTTTCGGCCACGTCGCACCATCTGGGATTGGCCCACCAACCGAGCCAATAAGGAAACAGTGACGTCACGACGCAAGTAGCGCCCCACATCGCCGGAACTATGGTCAGTGTTTGTTCTGCAGAAGGACGGCGTGGTCGTGCTGCTGTACTCGTGGTCGGCGTTGTGGCGTCGGTCCCCACCGGACGTCGAAGTCAACCGTCGTCTGCCCTCAGAGTTACGCCGGGCGATGCACGTGCTCGCCCCGGCCAGCCAACACAGCCGAGCGGCGATGGAAAATATCAACCAAGGTAGGGATAGACGTCTTGTAAATCTTCTGGTGCAGGCGGGTGAAAAACGTAATTTTCGATGCAGGGAAATCGTCGGCGCCAGACACGAGACGACCGGGCGTCTCAAAATATTACGGCAATTTTAAAAAATAGCTTAAAATAAGGACTTTTTTTAAATATTTTTATTTGTAGCAGTGTTAACAATTTTTGTAAAAGTAGTTCAACTGTAAATACCTTAAAAAAATTAAGACATGACCTGTCACCCTTGTTACATGTTATGTACATACTGTCGTTTATTTTATTTGTTCTTTACAAAAACACTTAAAAATTGTGATTATGTAATTCTATGATGCAAAAACTATCCGATCTAATATTCTTGCTTAAGGAAAGAGTAATTTTAAGTAAGTAATGGTGTGCAAGTTGAACGGTGTTTCGTTAAAACGTAAGATAATGAATTTTTCGGTGGCCATCACTCCTAAGTGCGTGCGGTCATGCTGCGTTTGTTTGGAAGCGGTTCTTCGTTTGTTTTCACCTGTACTTGACAAAAAAAAAAGTTCAATATGGATGCATTTGAAGAGTGCATTCACGAGATATAAGCGTCTTTGGAAAAGTGTTCAAAAAATTATTAGGATAAAAATTATAATAATTGACGTGAAAGATCACAGTATTCAAAAAAACCTTTTGTGATTCTTCAGAAAGTTTAGATGTAACTTCTCGGACATTTCATGTTGTATGTGTTCATGAGCAAAAGGATGAACCCAAGGTTTAACTTAGACAAAATTACTCCTCAAACAAATTGCCACATTCACTGCTCGAGGATAACTACGACGATTTCTTGTTCTGTTTATCAGTTTAAAGGGAAAAGTGACTCTTGCACCTCGTGCAGTCAAAACCATTCCTTTTTGCCGCATCAGCAAAAAAACGCACAGTGTAACTACAGTGTAAGGAGCTACCCGTATATATTGTCAACACTGTGAATTATTATTTAAGATATGTTGAATATGAAGTAATTTATTAAAGGAACACGAGTTAGTAAACTATGAATTGTTGAAAATATCTCTATATGACTTTTTTTTTTATTCGTATGGAATAGCCGCGCAAAAACAACGATCGAGACCTTGTTTTTTTGTTATTGTTCCCTTAACAGGCGTAGATGCAAATTGTGCAGTTAGTTACTAATGATCATGTTAACGTAAATCATTATAGGCTGTTCACGGTAAATTAAGCACTTGTGAAAGCCACGTTGTGTATTCGTCAATTAAATGTTAAACTAACATTAATCATGTGTCTGATAACATTATTCATGCGTCGGTCAAGCGAAACTGTACACATTTTTAGAAAAGTAAATATTTAGGAAATTTGCAAAATCTCTCTCTTATATACCTTATAAAAAAATATTGGGTAATTATTAAGTTTAGGGGCTTTTCTGAAAAACACAAAAAAAAAAAATTCAAAATTATGATATATTTCCACTCAACTAATCACGCAGAACACAAATATACTAGGGGCATTAACATCCGACTAATTGTGTAATATGTGCCCACCTAACCTAACAAAACCTAACCCTACGATGGGTGAATCACTGTTTTACATTTTTTAACTAACCTAGGATTGTTGGGGTTTACACTAACCTAGTTTTTTTTATTTTACACTAACCTAGGATTGTAGGGTATTGCACTAACCTAAGACTGTCGGGTTTTACACTAACCTAGGAGGTTTGGGTTTTACACTAAACTACGATTGTAGGGATTTAAAGGAACCGTAAAACACACCAAAATAATGTAAATAGACTCACCTAGTTAGGGGGCTGGTATAATTCCTCTGACGTTAATAGATGTAAACAAATATTTTGCAAGTTTTTTAAATATGCTCTACTTATTTTAACATTACGCCCTCTTGAATATGAACAAGGTAAGCTGTGCAGAACCCATTAATGCAACTTTTGTTGGTCTAGGACGTTTCGTTCAGAAACGTAAACAAACTGGTTATAGTGCTCATTTCGCAATTTGGTTCAATTTTTTTAAAATATGTTGTACTTATTTTAAAGCTACGCCCCTAGTATATTCGTGTTCTACGTGGTTAGTAGAATTGAAATATATCATAACTGAGATTTTTTTGTGTTTTTCAGAAAAGCCCCTGAATTTAATGATTACCAAGTATTGAAAGTAAAAAGTAACTGTGATATTCAGAAATTTTTAGCTAACACTTTTAATTCAACGTTATGACATAGAACCACATACTTTCCCACCGCCGTTACCAACTTTACCGAGCGCACACCAGTCTGCGTGGCCGTTATAATACACACATGCACGTGGCCACAGTAACATTTTTCAAAGATCGATATGAAAGGTACTCAATTAACGGTGAACATACTGTAAATGTATGCGGTCTCTACCAGAACATCCTATCCAGCGCAAACACCGTNCTAGGACGTTTCGTTCAGAAACGTAAACAAACTGGTTATAGTGCTCATTTCGCAATTTGGTTCAATTTTTTAAAAATATGTTGTACTTATTTTAAAGCTACGCCCCTAGTATATTCGTGTTCTACGTGGTTAGTAGAATTGAAATATATCATAACTGAGATTTTTTTGTGTTTTTCAGAAAAGCCCCTGAATTTAATGATTACCAAGTATTGAAAGTAAAAAGTAACTGTGATATTCAGAAATTTTTAGCTAACACTTTTAATTCAACGTTATGACATAGAACCACATACTTTCCCACCGCCGTTACCAACTTTACCGAGCGCACACCAGTCTGCGTGGCCGTTATAATACACACATGCACGTGGCCACAGTAACATTTTTCAAAGGTCGATATGAAAGGTACTCAATTAACGGTGAACATAATGTAAATGTATGCGGTCTCTACCAGAACATCCTATCCAGAGCAAACACCGCGCCAATTGCACACGCGCGGAGCAAGTGCCAATATTTGCTGGAAGGTCGTTAACTAGTTCATTTAATCGAGTGCAANTGCCAATTGCACACGCGCGGAGCAAGTGCCAATATTTGCTGGAAGGTCGTTAACTAGTTCATTTAATCGAGTGCAAGGTTTGCTCTGGAAACACACGCGTTAACGTTTACCCGCACGGAGCGCCATTTGCTGCACCTTTGCTGCGAGATACGTTCACAATGAAATCGACTGTGTTTAAAGCCCGCTACACAAGGGGACGATCTTCCAAATGATGTCGCATGCGCGGATTCTTGCTGGCCGTGCCCGTCCGCTGGTAATATCGACGCCTACCTGCAGTTCTGCTGGAGTCTTGCTGGCCGTGCCCATCCACAGGTAATATAGGCGTCTACGTGCAGTTCTACTGGCTCGCCTATTATGTTTCAATAGTTGTAAGGGTACTACTTTCTCTACGCGTTTCTTTGCTAGTTTCCGATCTCAGCCAACGAGAGCAAGGAAACGTGCCCCGTGGATTTACTTTCGTGGCAACATTAATTGTTTTTGCGGTATTTCCGTAAACTAAGGACATGGAAAAGTGGACAAAAAATAAGATTAAAGTAGAAGAAACATGTTTGTATACAGTTTTGAGGTTATCTGTGTACTCACAATCCAATTCTTTGAAAATAATTGCCAGTACACCCCTGTTTTCGTTCCTTCAGTCAAACCATTCTCTTCATTCTTTTGTCGTTTACAATTTTTATTTTCGCGATCCAAAACTGGAAGAAGTGTAATTACAGTAATATTTCTTCGCCGTACAGAGTTCATGTCTTTATTATTTTCGCCAGCTGTCGAAAATCGTCATGGCTGCCGGCGTTACTAGTTGACAGAGTGAAACCCAGACAGAGTGCGGCTAAACCAGGGACGGACCCCGCGAGTAACCAAGTCAGGATAGCTCCTTGCCTGGCTCTCAAATAACATCTTAGCGAAACTCGCGAGAAAAATCGTCCCGTGTGCGCCGGGTTTGACTCGAAGAACGTCATCCCCTCATGTGACGCTATACGAAAGCGCCATCATCACAAATACAGTTTCCCGATGTGCAGCTAAAATTAAACTTTCACAGCATGAACCCAAGTGTCCAGAGGGAAAGTGCGAAAGAAGCAAAACAAAACTGATGACCTCTCATTTGGAATAATAGTCAATAAATATATTTTATTTTACCCTTAGACGTTAACTTCCGAGTGCGGTGGAATATACACACTGTGTTCATTACTTACATNAAATATATTTTATTTTACCCTTAGACGTTAACTTCCGAGTGCGGTGGAATATACACACTGTGTTCATTACTTACATAGCAATATATATTTAAAAATGTGGCCAAAGAATAGAATATGGCTGAAAGGATAAAACAACTAGGTCCTCAAAAAGTGCTCACTTTACCGTGAACAGCCCGTACTAACATGTCATGTCAAATCGCTTCAAGTGCAGGGTAACAAAGTTCTAAGCAATTGGAGGGTGCCAACCCCTATCTTATGTACGTAGGGGTGTAGTCTCCGTAACGCCGTTTNGACAAAGTTCTAAGCAATTGGAGGGTGCCAACCCCTATCTTATGTACGTAGGGGTGTAGTCTCCGTAACGCCGTTTTGTGTGGTAACCTGCCTGATTAACGTTTGCCTGTATGCCAATTTCCGTTGCTTAATCGCAGTTGGTATCCAACTTATTATTGCTTAACTCATTTCCAGTCGCGACCTTCCAGGGCGTCGACAACCCTCGGATATCACTTAAGGCCCTATACCGTTTGTATGTTTCCCAATTAGTTTGTCCTAAGGATTCTGTTCTGCTCAAGCCGGGTTAACATACATAAACTACTCACTCTGCACATGTGTATATGATATTATGTTATGAACACAAATTCGAGTCGAAACTGCTTTAAAGTAATGAAGATTTCTTTCTTTTCTGAGGGCAGGGTGATCGGAGGGTNATATGATATTATGTTATGAACACAAATTCGAGTCGAAACTGCTTTAAAGTAATGAAGATTTCTTTCTTTTCTGAGGGCAGGGTGATCGGAGGGTAGGTTGACTTACATTATACACTGGCTTAATGCAGCTCTGAAAACTGCACGCACAGCCACGGCTTACCCGGGATTTTGACGCCCGTGGACACAGGGGCGTCACAGGGCTGTCGCAATGAGCAGCACAGAAGTACGCCAACTTGGTAAAATGCGGACCAGTGTTTAAATTGGTGAACATTTGCACAGGAGAAAACTTCTCGTTGATGTGCTCGTTTACGGGTTGTAACCAAATATGTCGCAAGTCATCGGGGAGTGGATGGTACATCCCAAAACAACACAAAAGTCCGTGTGAACGTATGTCCTGAATTCGACAGTTTCCTAGCTACGGGGACCTTCCAACGTTGTACCACACGTATTGGTGTTAGTCTATTTGCGGTTTCTTCAACTTTTTGAATCAAACCTTTCAAAAATCACCCCATGTATGGCGCATTTAGTTATTTACTCAATATGCCATGCATCGTTTTATACCTCTGTTAACATAAAATTATATTATTTTTCGTTGAATTAAACTTTTACTTATATTTTATCTATACATTATAATAATTCATTTATAATAAATATGAATACAAACGGTGAGAAAACTTGTGTGTTGGTGGCGCCTAGTAAGAAATAGTTCTCATGCAAAATATTATTACAACTGAGCGCGCACGAATTCTGTGCGTTGTCCTTTGGTGTAATTTTCTATATTTAGTTAAGCTTTGGTTGCATGAGGCGGAGGAATATCCTGGAAGTAGAACTTTGGCAGGGCTTCAGAGAGGTGTGAAGTAACCATGAATGGATTATAGTGCATGTTTTGGGAGGCGAGCCTGTTGTGACCAGCTGGAATGGTGCGAGTGTCATTACCTGCCCCATTGCACTGTCGACAGCCGACTCACGTGGCATGCCATGCGCTTAGAACCCCGGGATCTCAATTCACTAGACTATCACACGTGGGGGCATCTCAAGGTCATAGTTTATGCCAGGGCCGGACTTAGAGACCCAGGGCTCTAGGCAATTACCGAGTCCGTACCCCCTTTTTGGTAATTTAACAAAATAACTTTTTTTAAATTATATATTTGATTTTGCTACTGTAATAATAAACAGCGCTATCTAGTCCCTGTGTCCTCTATTAATTTAATTACTGTTGTATATTTTTACTTTCCTATTTGATTTTCTTGATAAATAAAATAAATAAAACTAGTTTATCCCCTGGCCAGGCTCCCCCCTCCCCCCTCATGTTGAAGCTAGTGCCCTAGGCAGGTGCCTTGTTCGCCCAGGCGGAAGTCCGGCACTGGGTTATGCAACTCCAGTTCCGGACATATAGCCCATTTGTGGTTACTTCCAACTTTTCTGAAGCCCTTTTAAAGTTCTAATTTCATGATATTCCTCTGTCTCTTGCAAACAAAGCTTTAAACCACGTCTGAAAAATTACACCAAAGGGACAACGCACTGTATTCGTGCGCACTCAGTGTAACAATATTTCGCGTAAGAACTATTTATTACTAGGCATTACCAACACACATATTTTCTTTCTGTTTATATTCATATTAATTGTAAATGAAATAATATAATTTATAGATAAAATAGAAGTAAAAGTTATGTTTAACAAAAAATTATTACTTTTATCGTAACACAAGTTTAAAACGCTTGTGATACATAGCATATTAAGTCATACAATAGGTGTTGTTTCAAAGGTTTGATTAAAAAAAAATTGCAAAGAAACCGTGGATGGGCTATAGCAGTGATTCCCCAGCAAATGGAACAAGATTGCCAGCAGATACTGCACGTNTTTAAAGTTCTAATTTCATGATATTCCTCTGTCTCTTGCAAACAAAGCTTTAAACCACGTCTGAAAAATTACACCACAGGGACAACGCACTGTATTCGTGCGCACTCAGTGTAACAATGTTTCGCGTAAGAACTATTTCTTACTAGGCATTACCAACACACATATTTTCTTTCTGTTTATATTCATATTAATTGTAAATGAAATAATATAATTTATAGATAAAATAGAAGTAAAAGTTATGTTTAACAAAAAATTATTACTTTTATCGTAACACAAGTTTAAAACGCTCGTGATACACAGCATATTAAGTCATACAATAGGTGTTGTTTCAAAGGTTTGATTAAAAAAAAAAATGGCAAAGAAACCGTGGATGGGCTATAGCAGTGATTCCCCAGCGAATGGAACAAGATTGCCAGCAGATACTGCACGTGCAGTTCCACGGAGTGTTTGTACGTGCCAGACAATCACTGCAATCAATGAAGCGGTGGGTTATGGCGTGCATCCTGGCGAAAGGTGGTCATTTCGCGCACTTCTTGTGGAGTGACGTGTGAGGGACATTTTGTGTTTTTTGGGGTGTACTATCTACTCCCCGATTACTTCCCACATATTTGAGGACACACACACACACACACACATATATATATATATATGCTTTTCAGGTTCATTTTAATTACTTTGGCACCTGATATGGCACTTTGAATTTCTGGTTCAGTAATAACTCTTTACACCCTGCCTTACGACTTAACAGGTATAGTCCATTCACGGTTACATCCGATTTTTTTGAAGCCCTGTTTAAGTTCCACTTCCACGACATTCCTCCCGCCCCGTGCAAACAAAGCTTATCCGAGTCTACAAAATTACACCAAAGGGACAACGCACGTATTGTAATTATATTTTGCATAAGAACCATTTCTCACTATGGCATTACCAACACACCTATTTTCTCACTATTTTAATTCATATTTACTATAAATGAAATATTATAATTTATAAATAAAATTACAGTTTAACTAAAATAAGGCATTTTAATGTTGACACAAACATAACACACTTGCAATACGTAAACATAATTAGGAATCAACTAAACACGTCATTAGTGCGATTTTTCAATGGTTTGTTTCAAAAAGTGTGTTGAAACCGAGAATAGACTATACTATACAATTTACGGCCTATTAACGATATGCTTGGGTTTTTCCTAAATCTCATGTATAGCGATAGTTTTAAAGGTACTTGTATTAACACAATTACTTATATTTTACCTATAAGTTGTAATATTCTATCTATAATTAACACGAATAAAACAGGGAGAAAATATGTGTGTTCGTAATACCTAATAAAAAATTGTTCTTATGCAATATATTAATAAAGTGGCTGCGCGTGAATGCAATGCATTGTCCCTTTTGTGTAATTTTCTAGACTCGGTTAAGCTTTATTTGCACGAGGCGGAGGAATAATGTATCTTGGAAGGAGAACTTGAGCAGGGTTTCAGCAAATTTGGGAGAAGCAGGGAATGGTCTATAGATGCTAATGCTCGTTCACCTCCACACCTCCAAACAGATTCCAATGGCAAAATATCGAATCCATCACCCTGCATTTTTTTTTACAAACGTAGAACATGGGATTTATTCAAAGGATTTGGCCACCATGTAAATTTAGGTTGGCTAACAGTAGCCTTATAGCAAATTCCTTGACATTTCCCTGACTTTGCCAGGTATTCCGTTACATTTCCCTGGCCAACTTACGCAGCAAATATTGCAAATGTTTTTATGTTTTCCCTAAAATGAATTACAAAATTTTTATGGGTAACAATTAAAAATAACATAGTTTCATTTATGGATGATTTCCTATGAAAAAAAGACAATTATTTATACAAATTAAAAAATAAGTAAATAGGTACAATAATAGCTAATGGTAAACGGTGACACAGAGGTTAAATAATAGCATTCTCAGAACCCGAAAAAACGTCGGAATACAAAGACAAGGGACAACAAAATGTATAAATTCAATGAGAACCACTAAACCATCCGGTAGTGGAATAAATTACATTAAGGTCCGACACAAGAGCGTTAAATCGAGTTAGAATTTCGTCAGTTGAATGCACAGTGTCTCTGAGCTCGTGTGCACGACCACTGTGGAAAAGGCTGCGAAGTTTTCAACCTGTTGTTGAGTTCGTGAAAACTATCGTAACCATCTAATGANGCGACCACTGTGGAAAAGGCTGCGAAGTTTTCAACCTGTTGTTGAGTTCGTGAAAACTATCGTAACCATCTAATGATGAGTTAGTAATTTGTAATATCCGTTTATGCGACCTGATTCTTCTTAAACGTAGTATGTTTCGTTTGGTAACAATAACATTTTTTAAAGTACTTTTCAGCGAGTTAATACTCAACGCAGTACACACTACCGACTTCATGAAATAGTGCAATTTAATGTATATGAACGTACAATGAAATTATTATGTGACTGCATTGGTGGCGATCTTGAATTGGCCCATATAGCGCTTTAAACTATTCAGTGTAAAATGGCAGGACATGCAATACAAGGCATTTTATATTGGTATTTTTAAGTGTGCAGATACTTTAAATTATCTTCATTTGGACACATTCTTGTAATAGTATCCAGTTATTTTTACTCTAAAACAGAATTTAATACGTGTGGTAATTGACATAGCACGTTCCTTCGTTAACACGGTAACCGTGCTGGATTGAGGACAGAACGTGACGCGCAGAGATCTGACGTGCCGCAGTTGGAACATCCGCTTGTCCTGGGGCCGCGGTGGTGGTGTGGTTAGACTGCTAGCCTCACTCCTAGGCGAACTGGGTTCGATTCCAGACGGGGTCGCTCCCACATTTTCACACGTGGGAATAGTGTCGGACGATACAGCTGATCGGCGGGTTTTCTCGGGGATTTCCCGTTTCCCCAGTCCTTGCATTCCGGCGCTGCTCCGTTCGCCCTCATAAGCTCTCAAAACCTCGATGTTCAGGGTCGCCCAAATCTCTACACTTCGTGTACCCTCCCACTAACCGAGTTGCGTTTGACGCGCGCTTTTACCAACGCGCATTCAGCGCAAGGGAGTGGAGAAGTTTGGGTGATCTTGAAAGCCGGCAATGGTGAAGCTAGGTAAGTATGAAGCAGCGCTGGAATGCAAGGGCGGGGGAAACGGGAGATCCCCGAGAAAACCCGCCGACCAGCAGCATCGTCCGGCACGATTCCCNGCGTGCGTGCGTGCGTGCCTTGCTGGAGAGCGACTCGTAGAGTACAGTGCGCGCGTTGTAGCTGCACGGTCAAGGCTCGGCTTCACCTCTTTTGCAGGAAGTCTTCGTCTTCGCGTCGTCATTTCGGATTCGTAGTAATTACTGACAATGCTCGATCGTAGAAAATTTACATTTTACGAGTTGTTTAATATTTTTGTGCGGAATTTTAGTTTGGTGTTATCTGCCAGTTTGCTAAAAAGTCGAGAACATGTTTATATTTTATGAATAAGTTCCTGCCGTATTGCAAGCAGGAAGTAACACACAGTAAATTGTGAATTTTCTGTAATCAAACACTTTCAATCATACCTCTGAAACTGAAATTATNCAGGAAGTAACACACAGTAAATTGTGAATTTTCTGTAATCAAACACTTTCAATCATACCTCTGAAACTGAAATTATAATAAGCGAAGCCGAGCGTTAACCATTTTCCGAAGTCTCAACATTTGCCTTTATACTTCATCCATTTCAAGGTTGTATCACTTGTATCACAGCTGGAAGGTATGTTGTATTGTATTGTATTGTGTAAAGTATTGCATGTGCTGCCAGCCATCAACACATGCTTCACGCGCGGTCGGCTGTCAGAATCTCTCCAGTAATTCCCAACTAATCTCTACTCGCAGTAGCTTCAAACATTTGAAAAATCACGCCTCTGTACGACGTGTTTCGTTGTTTACTAAATATGTCGCNCAGGAAGTAACACACAGTAAATTGTGAATTTTCTGTAATCAAACACTTTCAATCATACCTCTGAAACTGAAATTATGATAAGCGAAGCCGAGCGTTAACCATTTTCCGAAGTCTCAACATTTGCCTTTATACTTCATCCATTCCAAGGTTGTATCACTTGTATCACAGCTGGAAGGTATGTTGTATTGTATTGTGTAAAGTATTGCATGTGCTGCCAGCCATCAACACATGCTTCACGCGCGGTCGGCTGTCAGAATCTCTCCAGTAATTCCCAACTAATCTATACTCGCAGTAGCTTCAAACATTTGAAAAATCACGCCTCTGTACGACGTGTTTCGTTGTTTACTAAATATGTCGCNATACTCGCAGTAGCTTCAAACATTTGAAAAATCACGCCTCTGTACGACGTGTTTCGTTGTTTACTAAATATGTCGCGTACCACAAGCGTTTTATACTTCTGTTAACGTAAAAGTATCTATTTTCCATTAAATTACATTATTTAAATTATAATTAATGTGAATAAAGGCAGAGAGAAAATAGGCTTGTTGATAATGCCTAGTAAGAAATAGTTTTCGCGCAAAATATTATTGAAGTCCACGCAAATGCGTACCGCATTGTCCCTCTGCTATAATTGTCTTGAAAGTTAAGCTTTGTTTGCACGAGGCGGAGGAATCTCTTGAAAGTACGACTTTAGCGTGGCTTCGGCAAAGTTGGCAGTAAAAATGAATGGACTATGAGAGTTATCATTCGCTATGGTGACATGATCACACTGAATATGACAAAAGAGGATGGAAACATAAAAGTGATATTGGTGCTGCAGATTGCGGTGGCCGTGGCGTGGCATTATTGTTGGCCAATATAAGAATCCCGAATGTGATTGAAACTATCGAAGATGGACTGGAGTCACAGCACCCCGACCAACGCAACACGGCAGCCCCGGAATCAGAGTAGCAGCCAGCGAAAATCAAAGTCACTGTGACTTCATTCCGACAAAATCACGGCCCCGACAGCTCTCAAATGTAGATCCTATTTCTACTCTCTGTTCTGTCGGGCTCGTCGGGACGGGCAAATAATGCAAACACGACTGTACAAAACAAAAATTCGTGTATATTTTCCCACTGTAGTACATAAAAACTAAATTGGCTTAAAATAATCTTTTTTAATGCGTTTATTTCGTATAAAATTCAAATATTGTCTAAAGCAAACAACCATTTACCTTATCATGAATTTTATTCTTGTAAATATTGGATGTTGCATGAGGAGGTTGACATTTTAGTGTTTAACAAACAGCCAACACTTGTCGGGCAGATATCGTCGGGGTGTTGTGAACACTGAATAGGTTATTACATGAAATTTCGTCGAGCTCTGACGTCTTATCAGACTGTCGTGTTGTACTCGTCGAGCTCTGACNAATAGGTTATTACATGAAATTTCGTCGAGCTCTGACGTCTTATCAGACTGTCGTGTTGTACTCGTCGAGCTCTGACTTCTTATCAGACTGTCGTGTTGTACTCGTCGAGCTCTGACGTCTTATAGGACTGTCGTATTGTACTCGCCAGGCTANTTCTTATCAGACTGTCGTGTTGTACTCGTCGAGCTCTGACGTCTTATAGGACTGTCGTATTGTACTCGCCAGGCTATTGTGACTCCAGCTTTAGAGAACGGACTCCCCTCGAGGAAGAATGACGTTTGAGGTTATGCACGAGCACCGGGGTGGCTCGACTCTGGTCGATGTTTTCTCTGGGGAACCACGAGACCTCATGAAATCTGCAGGACCTAATGCGCTTGGCTAATAAAATAAGTAAACCAGTGCTTCACAGTATATAACCATTGGTGATTGGTTCTTGGATGTCGTGGAGGGAAGAAGAAAGTTCGGCTTCTACCGGGAAACATTGTCAGGATCACTACCCCTTCGCTTTTGCATTGAAACACCAACGTTTAATTTAGTTAAATGTTTGCAATAAACATTTTTTTACGCTAATGATTAAACGTTTTAATCTTCACCTCATCCACCTGCTGTGTAAATGCTTTCCTCGTTTACGATTTTCGAAATATGGTAACTTTTCAACCCGATCCGCCGGGTCCGCCATATTGCGCAACACCTGTTCCTTAACGCGGTTTTACCCCCTTAGTGAAAAAAAAAATTTACAAGCAGCAATCACCCATACTAATTCATACGCACAGAACATTCTATTATTGCAGAAAATTAGATGATGCAACTAATAATTTAAAAATTACTTCAATCGGCCCTAAAATTTACAAAATAACGTCGGAATTATTCTATGCTTTAACTTTGTCACTCACAGTGTTTTTCTCTGCAGCCACTTTGAAATGGATGAAGCATACAACTATTATAACCATGTGTTCTAAGCAATGAAATCAATTTTTTAACTTTTTGTTTTTAAATTTTGATCAAATGTTAGGATCATCTGAATATAGGAGAGGTTGCCAGCTCCCCAAAAGTCGAGCAAATTGCGCTGTGTTCATTTCCTTCTGTCGTTTTTGTATTCGTGTCTTCTTTATTTTCATCGTGTGTTTTCAATTTGATAATTTGTCTTGATGCTTACATAGGTTTTACCGTTTGCGAATCGCGTTCTTCTTGTGCCGATTCAAGCCTGTCTTTGTGGCTTAGTGTCTTCTTTGTTTCCTGATTCTTCGACTGAATCATTTTTCTGGATGCTCACTTCGTTGATTCTTAATTTATTTTTGTCTCTTGTGTAGTCATTCATTATGTTTTTCAATATTTTAGTTTATTACATATTTTATTGAGTCGCTGAGTTTTTATAGAATTTTTAATTTATTGTATTTTTTGTAATTACTATTTTGGTTGAAATTTTGTTTAAATTTTTGTGTAAATATTACATTTTTTAAAGCACAATTTTTGCAGAGTTATATAAATAATACTTTTTTATGATTGCAAGGTTAATTAATTTTTTAGTTGATTTTTCCCGTGGAAGTAATTTTAAAATTGATTGCCCGCCCCCTCACGACCCCTTTCGGCTGCAAAATTCAGCTTCGGCAACATTGCATTTTGTTTTCCTACTGCTTCATACGGACATTTGCATAAAATCTTGGTCAGGAAAAGTGGGATGGCATTCGAAAGCACTTATTTATGTGGACAGTGATCTAACATGAGCAGAAGCCACCGGGGTTTTGACACCCCTAGAGGAAATGGAGCTGTGCGATGTTGGGAATCGGAAGTTAGTTCCTGCGCTTCTGGCATGCGCACTGTGCTCCTTATACCAGTCTTTGGTCCGAGGAACCCGCCCGTCGTGCAAAGAATTCTCTCGCTGTCACCACTGTTATTGCAGTGTCCACTCGCACAGCAAGTTCGCGGCTAGCTGGGCTCTCTCGATACCAACCTCAAAAAAAAAAAATCCATGAAATGTAGGTCAAAATGTTTCAAAATTAACACGCGCAAGCGTTAATGACGTAACGTCTCGTCAACATCAGGGCTATCAAAGGCGGACGCAGCTACTCGGAGAAGAAGGGACTCGGCCATGACCTGCACCAAGGAACCAGTCCCGGAGTTCGCCCGGAGCGATTTGGGAAAACCACGGGAAAACCGAAACCAGGATGGCCGTATCGGAAATCGAACTGGTTTCTTCAGGAATGAGACGAGAATTCAGCGCGCCACCTCCCGAGGTAATTCAACTTAGACACTGGTTGGCACATCACTTATACAACAATCCTGGCAGCCAACGAAGAAAATTAGAGCTGAGTTTTAAACGCCATTTTAAAAGCGCCGTCTTCAAAATTTCTGGCCACTGAAGAAATTCGTTGGTACCTATTTATCTTATAAAGGTGGGAGTAAGATTTTGAGTGGTGTAATTATATTTTAGCTTTCTATCGTTTTCAGAGTGTGACTCGATCAGTGCATGTATGATACATGTTAAGCCCGTGGAATTGTTTGTTTTTACAAGGAGTGGAGGGAAGGATATTTATTAGGGAAAACAATGAATTATGTACGGCTCTCAAATGGAGTCACTTAAATACACTGAAGAGCAAAAAAAACTGATACACCTGCCTAATATCGTGTAGGGCCCCCCGACGTGGCATAGACTCGACTAATGTCTGAAGGTATGTAGGAGGCAATTCACATTCCTGCAGGGCAGTTCACAAAATTAACNATATTTATTAGGGAAAACAATGAATTATGTACGGCTCTCAAATGGAGTCACTTAAATACACTGAAGAGCAAAAAAAAACTGATACACCTGCCTAATATCGTGTAGGGCCCCCCGACGTGGCATAGACTCGACTAATGTCTGAAGGTATGCAGGAGGCAATTCACATTCCTGCAGGGCAGTTCACAAAATTAACTCTGCCCCAATTTGAGAAAGGGTTGCACGTCTGTCACGTTTAATGATTCTCGTCAGTCGTCGTTTGTTCAGTTCTTTCACGATCTTTTTTCAGGCCGCAGCGATGTCGAATATGTGATGTTTTACCGGATTCCCGATATTCACGGCACACTCGTGAAATGGTCGTACGCGAACATCCAGATGTTATCGCTACCTCGGAGATGCTATGTCCCATCTCTCGTGCGCCGACTATTGTCGGCCTGTTTGAAACAAGGAGCCAAATGGCTTTCACGTAGAATTCACCAGCATTAGTGGAAGTTTAGAACGACTTCAACAACAAACAGCTTTAGTTACGCCAAGTCGCCATTTTTGAGCAATTACCTAAAATAAGTTCTATTCAGTACTTCAGTTATATGAAGTCCAGCGTGAAGAATATTCACACGAAGAGATTGTACAACTGTCTTTGTTATGTATACGGTAATTAATTCTTCTAGGGAAATTATATTGTAAGCTGAGCTATTTTGTTGTCTTTACTGAAACAAAACCGCATTACCGACTATGAAATGTTGTGGGAAAAACCCGTGTGCTATTTATGAAACGTTTCGTACAAAATCCAGACACGTGCTATCCGAGCCAGGATGCAAGCAGGNACGGTACACTCGTGAAATGGTCGTACGCGAACATCCAGATGTTATCGCTACCTCGGAGATGCTATGTCCCATCTCTCGTGCGCCGACTATTGTCGGCCTGTTTGAAACAAGGAGCCAAATGGCTTTCACGTAGAATTCACCAGCATTAGTGGAAGTTTAGAACGACTTCAACAACAAACAGCTTTAGTTACGCCAAGTCGCCATTTTTGAGCAATTACCTAAAATAAGTTCTATTCAGTACTTCAGTTATATGAAGTCCAGCGGGAAGAATATTCACACGAAGAGATTGTACAACTGTCTTTGTTATGTATACGGTGATTAATTCTTCTAGGGAAATTATATTGTAAGCTGAGCTATTTTGTTGTCTTTACTGAAACAAAACCGCATTACCGACTATGAAATGTTGCGGAAAAACCCGTGTGCTATTTATGAAACGTTTCGCACAAAATCCAGACACGGGCTATCCGAGCCAGAATGCAAGCAGCNGCTATCCGAGCCAGGATGCAAGCAGGCGTGGAAGTTTCTATAGTTCATTCGCGGTTACTTCCAACTTTACTGAAGTCCTGCTTAAAATTTTATTTCAGGATATTCCTCCGCCTCATGCAAACAAATATTAACCGAGCCTAGAAAATCACACCAAAGTGGCAACACGCCGCATTCGTGCGCAATTGCCTAATAACATTCTGCATAAGAACTGTTTCTTACTAGACGTTGCCAACACACCTATATGCTCTCTGTTTTTACTCGTACTAATTATAAATGGAAAATTATAATTTATAGATTAAATATAAGAAAAACTTCAATTTTAACCAACTTTTATGTTAACACAAGTATAAAACGCTTGCGATACGTGACATATGTAGGAAACATGCGAACACGTCATGCGTGGCGTGAATTTTCAAAGGTTTGATTCAAAAAACGGGAAGAAACCGCGAGCAGACTCTATGGAACAACCTGCCACACGATGTTTGCTGCCGCACAAGTCAAGGCGAGTGGATTTGTTATGAAACTGTGTTTAGAGGACGGAATTCACTCCCAACTTCTGCGGTAGCCGTTNCTGCCACACGATGTTTGCTGCCGCACAAGTCAAGGCGAGTGGATTTGTTATGAAACTGTGTTTAGAGGACGGAATTCCCTGCGGTAGCCGTCAATGCACGCAAACCAAGTAGTTCTGACGTGGTAACTGGAAACGTGTGTCTTAAATAAACACGGATGGTTGAAATAATTTTTACACAATGCTGTTGTAGCATCTGTAAACATTTTCACGGTTTGAAATTTACCTTTATTCAAGTTTAATGGTCTTATCGCTGTTTCTCAAAATAAAATAAAGAAAATCACAACTATCGTCGATACCACACTCCACCACCTTCTCTCTGATTGGCTAGAATTTCAACTTTGTAGGAAGCTATCCATAGAAAATTGCTCACGACCAGTAACGAAAAAGTCCATTAAGACTCTGACAAGGTTGTGTTCTGCGTGGGGTACAAATGTGAGCGACGAAATCTAGGCGGTTCTTGACAGCGAGGTCTTGAGAGCCGACGAGTGTGAAGCGAGGTGAGTGTGTAGCAGCGTCGGAATGCAAGGGGCGGGGTAAACGGGAGATCCCCGAGAAAACCCGCCTACCGGCGGCATCCTCCGGCACGATCCCCACATGCGAAAATCCGGGAGTCTCCCGGCCGGGGATTGAGCCCTGTTCTCCTCGGCGTGAGGCGGGCAGTCTAACCGCTCAGCCACCGCGGCCCCTGCAACGCCGGCTTCACGCGCCAAGTCTTCTACGCAGGCAGAAGCTGCAATCTTGAGACTCGTGTGACGTCAGTTTGTCTCTCTACGTGGTATAGTTGCAAACTGAAATGAATCACGACAAATAAGCGCACGAGAAAAGAAACACTCGATTTATAATCAGTGACAATGATTTTGCTTGATTCCATAATTTGTGTTGATAGTTGCTGGTACATCAGGCCACTTGTTTTCAACAATGTGTCTTTTACGATATTTTTTGTCTCTCACGTCCCATGGAACCCGCCTTTCACGAACTTCTTCGATAATTGACTCACAACAATCGATCACCCTCAGTTTCCAGTGCTCTGACCCTGACACCAATGACGCCTGTTGACGCGCGAAGTGCATCGAATGACTCGAGATTCATTTTTGACGCTCGTTGCAGCTGGTTGACGCTAGCGCAAGCGTGATGTCCTCTGCCGCGCCTGCAGGACGCTCACATTGCTCATCATCAGAGACCCAGACATTTCACGGATTCATATGGCAACAATTTAGACTCCACAATCCTGTGTGTACTCTAGCCTCAGTTAATTGTACATTGTAAATACCTGGAGAATTCGCGGATTCATTTCGAGACAAGCTTGAATTAAAAACACGTGTGTTTATATAACTTTAGCCGTTGGTCCACACGGTGTGTTTGACACCTCCTGGAGAACGCTGGTCCAATCGTCGCCTTCCACTGCGACAGCAGACAACCAACGTGCAGTTAATATCCACATATTTGTACCTAAGACTGCAGGTCGTTGAACTCTCAAATTTTTCTGGATTCTACGTTGGCTGATGATCCATTTTCACCCAGGCTCATGTAGCTAGGGTAGTTATTGACTTAAATTCGTCCAGGGATTGGCTTAAAAACTGCGGGCCAATGGAGAAGGAAGTGTAATGCACGCGTGTTTGAAGTGTAACTTGTCCTCGGAATTTCCGGGTCTCTATTCATCATGTATTTGAATTTTGCAGTCTGAAGCCGACGCGCGTTGACGCCGGAAATCGAATCCCACTCAAGACTGCGCCTAAACCTGCAATAGAACCATACACACGAGCGGTCATGCAAGTTTGCACGGAATATTTCCGAGGGAATGCCCATCGTGTGGCACGAGGGCTCAAGGGAAGTAAGGATCGCTCCCGGCATTCAGTTCGCGATTACGTCACGGACCAAGACGCCTGTTACAACCCCCCCTCGGCCCATAGGAGACACGGGGGACAAATCATCAACTCAAAACAACTCGTCGTCGAGTCGCTCGAACCTTGAACGGCGTCCCAAGCGGACCCCACGTCAAACGCCTGGTTAATTAACGCCCGTAATTAGTTCGAGTTTGTCCCAGACGGTTCTCCAGTCCCGCGCAGCCCTAGGGTGGGGGCCCGCGCCCAACACTTCTCGGGGGGCGCTTTTCACGCGCTAATTAAAACGAAGCAACGCGCCGAGCCACGCGGCCATGCGCGAGCACCAACATTTTAATTAATGAACTGATTGGCGCCCGCCGCCCACGAGAGTTGATCTTTGGTGGAATTTAGGTTNGGGGGGGGGGATTGCCGTCAGAAGTGAGTGTCAAGCGCCGCGCAAGAATCTCGAGAGGTGCGCTTGACGGCACTGCAGTCAACCCCAGCCTCAAGATTTCCAAACATATTCAAGATTATTTGACCAACCTAGTCTGTGAGAGGAGGGGAGGGGGATCGATAGCCGTATCTCATCTTCATAGTCATAGTCTATTATCAAATATAATTGAGGGAGTATTTCATATGCGAATTAAGATGAGTATGTACTGAAAACATTTCCTGTGAAATCGTTGTTTGCGCGAATACGCGTAACTCGGCAAATAAATTTTCTGTATAGATAACTTTTTCCAGGTGGAAAAAAAATCAAGTGAGTGAAGATATTTGGGCGGATCTTGACAGTGCCAGAATGAAAGTGTGGGGAAAACGGGAGATCCCAGAATAGCGGCTTCGTCTGGCACATTCCCACATGCGAAAATCCGGGAGTGAACCGGCCGGGGATTGAACCCGGCTCGCCTTAGGGAGAGGCGAGCAGGATAACCGCTCAGCCACCGCAATTCCTAAAGGTATTGAAAAAAAAAATCCATATCCTTATTAGTTTTTATTTTTATCATGTTAAGTGTATGCATGAAGATAAAAATTCATGAAAAAGGTTAAGTATATAATTTTTAAGGCTTGTCTAGGAATTTTTCTAAAGCGTTAGGGGTGCGTGTTAGTGTCGCCCGTATAGCTCCCTTGATTTTTTACCTTGAACGCGCAGGTATCGTCCATGCATGGTTACTTCCAACTTTCTTGAAGCCCTGCTGAAGTTCAATTTCCAGGATATTCCTCCGCCTCATGCAAACAAAGCTTGACAGAATCTAAAAGTTTGCATCAAAGGGACAATGCCCCGCATTCATGTGCACTCAGTGTAATAATAAATTGACGCCTGCGGCGTCCCTATATTTTATTCGTCCGTACCACGCTCTAACGAAGCTCGCAGGCGAACGACATCAATCAGGATTTAGGGCCTGGCAGCCGTGACGAAGGGACCGGCGCCAGCTCGGCCCTACAAGACGACCATTTGCATGGGAAGGCGGACATGCGGGACAATAGCGTCATGGTGTGGGATCAGGGGACAGCGGGAAGAACACGAGTGCAGCGGCCAGGGGGAGATCCCGAAGTA
>NQII01005261.1:201514-215979 GCA_002778355.1 Clitarchus hookeri | reverse complement strand
TCTCTTGAAGATCGGACCCATCATAACTTTGACCCATGCATTAACTTTGAAATCGCCATAGTTTCATAACATTTTTATATAATGTCAGGTCACGCCTTCACCATTAAAATCATTTTTGTGGTTCTNTTATATAATGTCAGGTCACGCCTTCACCATTAAAATCATTTTTGTGGTTCTCACAAGCTTCTGAAATTTTTTTAGTTTATGTTCAGCATCCGTATGTCGTAATCTTAGCCCATAAGTATGTTCGTTTGTGCGATTTTGTCCCGTTGCTGAGTGCTGTTTCGTGCTCACGCCTCGCTGGGCTGTGGCTACCCCCTCTCCCCATGGCCTACCACCTCTAGTGTTATGTTACTGCTACCTGAGCCAGCAGGTGTATGTACACTGTGTGTGCATGTGAACACTATAGAGATAGATGGAGATACATAGCGAGAGATAGAGATAAATTAAAATATAAAGATAAGGTAAAAATAGATGGATAGAGTTAAAGTGGTGGATAAAGAAAGATGGAGAAAAATATATGGGAGAGATAAAGATGGTTAGATAGAGATATATAGAAATATAAAAATATAGCGGTAGAGAGAGATGGAGAGAGCTAACGATGGATGGATGGATGGATTGATTGATTGATTGATTGGTTGATTGATTGATGGATGGATGGATTGATGGACGGATGGAGACACTGCAGTGTTTTTAATTGCTAATTTCTTTGTATGTATGTCTGCGCTGCATTGCTGCGCCACCCACATCTCATCGTACCTGTTCCATTCCTCAGGCGCTCCGGGAGAGACAGGTGTGTTCCTCTGGTAGACAGCTGACTCCAATTAGCACCTGCTTCAGTTCCATCTTGCCGACTCTTCCTGAGGCAGGAACATCGTGCAGGGTTACATTTGTTACCAAGAGGTGAGTTGTGGTGTGTGTGTGTGTGGCAGGAGCGAAGAGCTCCCTGACGGTGGCTGCGCGCCGCATGCTGGGGCTGTGCGTGGAGCGGCTTGGGGAGAAGGAGGAGCGCCTGATGCGGCTGGAGAAGGCCATCAACCCGCTGCTGGACGACAACGACCAGGTGGCGCTGTCCTTCATCCTCGACAACGTCGTCAACAACAAGCTGAAGGGCATGTCCGAGTCGTGGCCCTTCCTCAAGCCCGTCAACAAGAAACTTGTCAAGGACTACTACAATGTCATCAAGTACCCCATGGACCTGGAGACGGTCGCCAAGAAGGTGGCTAGTGAGTTTCCGACCTTGTGTTTCACCCAGAGCAGATACGCCACAGCATGTCCTTTTCTTTTGTTCAGTCATGTAGAAATATCATATGAGACTTGAGATTGTTGCAAATTTATGTTCTGTGTTGCTCATTTTCACAGACTAAGGTTAAGTAGGATTTGATTGTAGTTGCTACAGTACTATAAAACCTGGAAAAGTCAGGGAATTTAAAATGGTAAAGAGAAAATCTTGTTGCCTCACCTTAAGCGTATCTAGTATGGGTGGGCGTCTGCAGCTTCCCCCCCGCCCCCCAGACGGCATGAAAGCTGTTGCTGCCAACTTAATGGGGTTATTGACAGGTGCAGGACGGGCTGGGGTTGGCTGTTCGACTTCAGCCCGCGGTGCACGTGGAGGTGCTGAAGGAGGTGGCTGGTCTGGTCTGGGTGCGTACTGGGGTGTAACTAGGTGTAATATCTATATGGCGGCCACTCTTGCGGCAGTTAGTGGACGTAGGTGTAGGTGGGATGCATAGGTGGCAGAGGTGAGACAGGTCGTGTAGTGTGCCACTACAAATCAAACTGTAAGCTGTAGTCCCGGCCGGTAGCGCTGTACGGTGTTCCCCTCTCTCTGGAAGCCTCTTCTCATTTCCAGGTGTACACCCTGTCAGCACTCTGCCCTTTCCCGTAGGTCCTCAACCAAGGCCAAAGCCTGCTTGCACGACTTATACCGCACAGCCCTGTGGCGTGGCATAAGGGCGTAGTATAGAAGGGATGATAGTGGATTTCCAGTAGAGGTCCAGCGGAGGGTGTGACAGTGAGGTAGGCCTAACTGCTGGTCTCCAGACAAAAAACTTGGCTGGCGGGTAGTTGCCGGCAGACCCAAGCTCCTGACTGTAGGTGACAACAGTAGGATGAGGGAGTCTGCTCCCATGTTACGCAGGAAGGCGGGAAGTCGCCATAGATCCATGTACCTGTAGGGGTCGACTGCTGACCTTCTGCAAGTGGGTAGCTGGGCGGGAAGTCGCCTTAGATCCATGTATCATGCAAAGACAGAGCTCCCTGTAGGGGTCGACTGCTGACCTTCTGCAAGTAGCCGGAAGGCCTAAACATCCACAGAAAGGAGGCAACAGACAAGTGAGAACCTCCACTCCAAGGAGACGGAGGTTCCAAGCGGAGTTGGATGGGTTTCAGGGTTTCGACACGCCTGCCTCTGAAGAGTGCAAGCGGAAAGGAGTCGAAACAGGAACTAGGTGTGCAAAGAAAGTGCTTGGAAAGGATAACACAAGCAGCTTAGTTTATGCCTGTTTATTGTTGAAGCAGTAAACATACGTAAGCCAGCCTGTACCCTGACTGTGGCCTGAGGGGCCGACCTAGGATGCCAACCAAGGTGCAGTCCCAGTAGACACGGTGGCGCGGGGGGTGTACTGTGTAGAACTGTGGAAACAGCTGTTTGGCTTGTCTGAATACGTAGCTGGATGACGGTGAGCAAAACCTACTGATGGGCAGCGATTCGTCTCGAGCAAGATGCTAGCGGTGTCGGAGCGCATCCGGGCGGAGTGACGTTCTGTGAGCGAGCTGCGCAAGTCAGCCTTGAACTGAGGACTGCGAGTCCTATATATACCCGGGCCAGCGCAGGGGGCGTGGGGGTAGTGGCGTGGAAGAGGAGAGAGAGAGTGAAGCGAAGCATAGCGAAGGTGGCGAGGATGGCGGCTTGCTTCCTCTTAGCTGCCCGGCCAGGAGGGAAGGCAGGCCCTTGGTGTCAAGTGGGTTGCGGGCTCAAACCCACCCCGGCACAAAAGTTCGACCGGCTGAATTTTCAACAAGTTAGCTTCATCTAACGACATTGCGCCTGTGATGGCATGATGCAGGAAGATGTGGTTCTCAAGAGCATTGGCAGCTAGTGGATACTCATCACCTTCATCAGACGCCAACGGACGCAACGTACAAATTCCCAAGAATGGAGATTGTGTCATGCCATAGGTTACTGTATTCAGCTGATAAACTGTAAGGGTTAGTGATGGATCCTCACGCCACAGAATGACCTGGCATGGTCAGTAAGCTTCATCGACCAAAATTTGGCCGTACATTTGCTTAATGTTGCATGTAAGAACTACACTGTAGAGCCTAAATCTTAGAATTACNCGACCAAAATTTGGCCGTACATTTGCTTAATGTTGCATGTAAGAACTACACTGTAGAGCCTAAATCTTAGAATTACATCATTGATGTCATTCTGAAGTTTAGGACCTGGGAGTAAAATGTCATTGAGTGAAATACCATTGGAGGTCTGTGCGCTGCCATAAAAAAAACCCCTCAGTTTGGTCGTGGAGCTAGATGTTTCGAGCATCCTAAGATGAGGGATAAAACACTCTGTGGTTTGTCTGTTTGCAAGAGGGGATATACACGACTCCATATGACCTGCCTGAACATAGTCAGTCACGAACTCTGTATGCATAGTCTTCATCTCAGGCTGCGAATTTATTTTCCTTTCTAGTGAATACAATCTACGTTTGGCAATTTCGTACGAATCCCCAAGAGTTTGGGTTTGGGGTTTAAAGGGAAGAGAAACCTTGTATCTCCCAGTATCTACTCGTGCGTGAGTATCCTTGAAGTGTTTTTCACAATACTCGTCTTCCGGTGGCTTACCTGAGGAGGCTCTTCAGTTTCCCAGAATTGTTTGAGGATGACATCCAACAAGCTCTCCATACCAACAAATATAGGGATTAGTCCCTGCTCGATATCTGTACAGGACTCTGGGTATTCCCCCGATAACACCCATCCCAACTTGGACTCCAATACTACAGGCATGTGTTGTCCCAACTTTAACCGTCCACTCATACCACCATGAGCACAGACATCAGCACCCAGAGGTGTATGGATGGGAGCAGGTTTATCGAAGTGAGGGTCTGCCAAAGGAAGGGAACCCTACTGATCACGTACGCAGGAATCGACAGATACACGTGGCAAGTTGCTAGTAATCATCGACGCAACAAAGTGTGAGTGAGAGAGAAGGTACACTGAGTTTCCATTGATGACTGAATCTGACAGGCTATTTCTCCCTTCAAGCTGACAGCACCATGACAAAGGCCCACGACCCTTTCACCGGCTTTGTGAAAGGGCAATGAGAGGACTTCTGCACAGATGCTTCAGAGATGAAAGATGCTCGCGCTGCACCGTCCAGCAAACACCGCATGACATGAGGCTTATTGTCCGCACCGTAAACCTTCACGAAGGCTGTAGACAATAACACTGATATGCGATACCGAGCCGAAACCTGTGCGAACGTTTCGCCTGGAAGCTGTGTGGGGTCCAACGTTTTATTTTAGGGAATTGAAAATATTGTGGGTTTATCTTTGTGGAGCAAGGTATAATGATTTTGCTGACATTGATGACAGGTACGAGTAGAGGGACATGATGCTGGCTATGGGCTGTCCCAAGGCAATTTACACATGCAGTAATTTTTTGTTCCAAGCTATTTGTTGTCTGTCTGTAGGTGAGGCATCAATGAATTCAGGACACTTGTACACAGAAGGGTTCGTTTGCTGACACACTGCACAAGATATCATTTTAGGTTCTGAACTGGTAATAAATACTGCCTTTTGTTGTGAGGTTGTAAGACTTGACTTCGTCAGCAACGGTTTACGAGACATGTTATTTCAGCAGGCAGGTCCAGAACGCTGTTTATGTATGGGGTAGTGAGTTTCCCGATGTTCTGGTACTGGGATATGAGAAGTTACCAAGCTACTGTGTAGAGTTTTCAATTGTAATATGTAGGTTGTTTACTAACTGTATAGCGTCTCCCTCGAGGCATCCCAACAAATAATGGAATTTCTCGATATCGGCTAATCCCCGATTGTCATGAATCGTCGCCTGTGACAGCTGGGAGAACATGGGCCATTCGTCTCACTGGCCTGAAAAGTATGCCAAATTAATTTTCGACAGACATACATTTGCAGACGAAACGGCATGAGAAGATGTGGAAGAAGCTTGTACAACAACACGAGGGGACAGAAATGAGGTAATGAGACATCGTGTATCGGACAACTGGGCAAACAAGGACTCATGCTTTGTGGTAAACACATTTTCGTCAAAACATCCAAGGGTTCCGTTTGTAAAAGAAGTTAGTTGCCCAGAGTGTTTACTGTACCTTCAACATCGTCGAGTTGTGAACCAAATGCATTCACTTGGTGAACAACATTCAGCATGACTTCGGGGGCCTTAATCAGTGCTTGCACCCTATAATTTATGTTGTTAAACTTACTTTCTTGGAGCTTGAACGTAAGCAAAAATATTTAAAACCCCATGGCTAGGTTCACATCATCACACAAAATAATGGCAAAATGTTAAGAAACAAATATAATACACATAATCGGCAGAATGCCCTATGACTGAGCGATGAGCTAATAAGTTATGTGGACTTGTCTTGACTCAACAAGTATATTTGCGAAAACACTCCTCAGCTCCTCAACAAACAAGGAAGAAACAAGATACAGTCGTGTAATTACTCACCCACGTGCCCAAAAATATTGACGAACGAGAGACGATGGAAACAACAAACCGTACGTTTTCGACTAAAAATATCACCATCATAATGAAGAGGGGTGAAGAAAGTCTTTATTTTATCTGAGAATGCTTGAGTTGCGAGAGTAGATTCATAGTGGCAGCGCTGTCTCTTCACACATGTGGTACACTTTTACATTTACGCTGCGCACGTAAAAACAAACTAAACTCTATCTCAGTTACGCATCACAATCTCTGAATACGAAATCCGACCACGGAGGACCAAATGTTGCAAGGTTTGATTGATTAGCACTGGAGCGAGAAGGATAGCGATGGATGCTCATCATACACGAACGTACTGCCTCGCCATCTTGGTATTCACTGCTCCTGGGAATGCTGTCGGACTACTTGCGAGATACTGGTTACATGCGCACTCCGAACTGTATAGTTCTACGTCCACACACACTATATAGAACATGAGAATATACAACACCTCCCTTCACCGCTTTGCTTCTGTGTGCATATCCAATCATCTACTTCTAGGTGCACACACCGCCACCTTGATAGAGTATCGAACCAAAAGTCCCCACTGAAGGTGCTCCTATCTCTTGTTCAAGTTTGGTTAGCTGGTTGCTGGCTGGAAGAGCCACCCTTCCAGCGCCACTGTGGCAAGGGGAGAGACAACATTTCTCCGAGGCTCCTGCCGCTTACTTGAGAGCCGTGGAGTCCTCACATGGGGAACGCTGTGAACCCAGAGGGGCAGTTGAGGTCAGTAGCAGGTAGCGCCGCTCACTCAACTTCTCAGTGAGGGGAATCAGAGGGCCCTCTCCACAAGCCGCTATAGGCCTGAGCACCATCCCTCGTGAAGCGCACGCTCCAGTGCCGAACAAGCGATAGGACTCTGGCAGGGGTCTACCCCAAGACACCGGCCCCAGGATGAGTAGTTTCCTTCCTGGACGGGAACCACGCCAGATCTGTCCTCCCCCGCGCCGCTACGTAAATTTAAACAATAACTACGGTCGTGCCTGCGCCTCCAGGACATCCACTAAATCCTCTAAATAGTAATACCCTATTTTCTTCTTTTGTTTTATCCTCTGAGATTTAACGTAACATCACTGTAAGTGCCTAGCNGTAATACCCTATTTTCTTCTTTTGTTTTATCCTCTGAGATTTAACGTAACATCACTGTAAGTGCCTAGCTGTGTACTCACAGCTAGTTTCCTCATGGCACGCCACCAAGCGGGCCAGAAAAAGTCTGCCAAGATCGCAAGTGCCCAGCCTACGCAATCTGTTGAACCAGATCCTAACGCCCCCAGGGTGTACACGGTAGAGCGCGAAGAAGCTGCCATCTTGTGACAAGCCACGTGCATCCCGGAGCACAGCTGGAATTCCATACCTGCGGCACCAACATCAAAAGACACCTGGTATAACCTTCCAAAACCAGTGTCACCTTTTCCTGCCACGCCCCCAAAATGTGCGTTACCCGCAGTTACACGGCGTATGGGCGCACCAGTATGGCTACTGGTGCGCCCATAGGCCACGTTGAGAGTTGACAAGGCGTCTGCATTCGCAGATTGTGTTTAGTGGCACAATTTCCTTATTAAATCTTCATTTTTATAATGGTTACCAGAAATGCTTAAATAATTTTGAAGAAATTTATTGTGAAATAATTAACATTGATTACATATAATGCAACTTTTATGAACAAAAATATTTTTATGCTCATTTGAAGTTTTGATGTTAATCACGTGTCCATACAACATACNATGCAACTTTTATGAACAAAAATATTTTTATGCTCATTTGAAGTTTTGATGTTAATCACGTGTCCATACAACATACTGATGTGATGGTACAGCACATTGCTTTATTTTGTTCTCTCGCACAACTGTTTCGCAAAGTGTTATCGCTTATCTATTCAGTGATAAATTGCCCAGTAAATGTAGAAATGTGACTTAACAGACTGAGTAAAAGACAGAAAGTGTACTATGGTGTAGTACGTACTTTTTGAGTGCACGTAGCGAGCATTTACGTTCGTAAGGCTTGGTGTTAGAACGTGGCTTTCCTTTCCCTCCANATGCAACTTTTATGAACAAAAATATTTTTATGCTCATTTGAAGTTTTGATGTTAATCACGTGTCCATACAACATACAGATGTGATGGTACAGCACATTGCTTTATTTTGTTCTCTCGCACAACTGTTTCGCAAAGTGTTATCGCTTATCTATTCAGTGATAAATTGCCCAGTAAATGTAGAAATGTGACTTAACAGACTGAGTAAAAGACAGAAAGTGTACTATGGTGTAGTACATACTTTTTGAGTGCACGTAGCGAGCATTTACGTTCGTAAGGCTTGGTGTTAGAACGTGGCTTTCCTTTCCCTCCANATACTTTTTGAGTGCACGTAGCGAGCATTTACGTTCGTAAGGCTTGGTGTTAGAACGTGGCTTTCCTTTCCCTCCAGGCCACAAGTACCACAATCGTTACGAGTTTCTGGCTGACATTGAAAGAATCTTGCAGAACTGTGTACTGTACAACGGCAAAGATTCAACGTACACACAGAAGGCGGAAACACTAGTGAAAGTGTGCCGCGCTACGTTGGATGAGGTAACGTATTCCTTGTGCCATGCTGATTCACATTTATCGTCTGTTATGAGGTTGTGCATGAATAGCAATACCGTACATAGTTTACTGTTTGTCGCATGTGTGTATTGAAGTGTGAACCTAAGAAAGTTATTACGCCTTTAAACTAGTATAAATAGGTATAAATGATAGTCTGTTTTCTTATGAATACATTATTATTCACTGAAGCTATTAATAGGCATAACATAGTAGATCATGTTATTCAGTGAATACATGAGAAAGACAGAATAATTTCCTCTACAGACTGTGTGGTACTACTTTGTTGCTTGGCCATTGAATAGTTATCCTTTAGCGTGCTCTTATGTATCTTTTTTGGCGAAGTGGCCCTTTTGTAAAGATAATAGATGCTCAGCAAAAACATGCACCTCATCTTGGGAACGAACAGGCGAACCTCAATTCTTTGGTTGACATTTCTATGGCACTGCAGTAACGATGCAGTTGTTGAAAAGTTTAAAGTGCAGCGTCTGTTGAACTGAGTGTACGTAGAACATCGTGACAAACGGTTGTAATCAGCCGCAAGCGTAGCGCTGCCATATCTTGCAGACTGTGGACTGCCGACTTAGTGGTGCTGCGGTAGTCAAAAATAAGATCATTTATATTCAGTCTTGAAAAATTTAGCAAATAAGGTCCAAGTAAAAAATTGAGCAGGAAATACTTAAGTACATTATTTACACATACATATATCGGAACACAACCATTGATACACAAAGATATTGGTATTATTTTTCAGGCAATGATAGAATGAACATTGCACAAATGTAATTTGGATGGCATCATAGTTTCCAAGAATGTAGCTCTGACATAAATCTAGGGCTGCCAGTATTAAATTTAGTCTGCTGATTTTGTGCAGGCCTCTTCACCAGTTAATTAAGTATGTCAGGCACCCTTTTTAAAAACAGGATTATATAACTGCTCTGAGCCAAGAGAATTAATAGCCTCTGGTTCTTTGTAAGGCAACGAAAATTTCTACCAGTGGTATCTAAACTTAAATATTCCATATTAGCTTCTGACTTATGTCATTAACAATAAAACAGTAGAATTTGCAATATATATTACAACATATTGGCTGGGCCAAGAATTTTAATGCGTGTTACTCTTTGAAGGTTAAATTTTAACGTTTTACTTAAAGTAGAAAAATAGCTTTTNTGCAGGCCTCTTCACCAGTTAATTAAGTATGTCAGGCACCCTTTTTAAAAACAGGATTATATAACTGCTCTGAGCCTCTGGTTCTTTGTAAGGCAACGAAAATTTCTACCAGTGGTATCTAAACTTAAATATTCCATATTAGCTTCTGACTTATGTCATTAACAATAAAACAGTAGAATTTGCAATATATATTACAACATATTGGCTGTGCCAAGAATTTTAATGCGTGTTACTCTTTGAAGGTTAAATTTTAACGTTTTACTTAAAGTAGAAAAATAGCTTTTGATATGCGATATCATTAAATTTTCTTTGGTTTTTTTAAAAAAAAATCCATGGATGATGTTAGGAATTGTAATGTTTTTTTTTTTCAAAGGACCACACACTGTGCAGTGTCCTTCTGCTAGTCCGTTATCTAGTCAGGCCGATTGCCACGCTCGGTGAAGTTATTATTAAAAATATTTGTAAACATCATACTAATTTGTCATTTTTTATGGTTACCGAAATTGCTACCCTCGTATAATCTAGGGTCGACTTTACACGCAAAACATTGACTTTGAAATTAACTTGCCCCACAAGAGTCGAACGAGAAATAGCAGTGTTTCGTGCTGTGAGTGGGCTGTTACTGTATTGCTGCAATTAACTTGTCGGATGTACATCACGATCTGATATTGTATTGCTTGAGAAATGAAGCTATACAACTCAACTGTAGTGGATGTCTTTAGTGGAAATTACGAGCAAATGTCTCATGTGCTGTGCCAGGTTTGAAACAGATTTAATAATGATTGTATACAAGATTATATCTGTGATTAGCGATAAAAAAAAAACACCAAAATTTGAGTTAAGACACTAAAAAAACAAAATTAGCAAAAAATACTCTTATTTTATCAGTAAAACTTTTCTTCTAATAAATGATATTGACGGTATTTTTGTAAGATACTGACCAAAGGGAACTTTCCAAAACAAACCTCGTGTTCACAGTCTACGTGGACACGTTGTCGCAAGTCGTGAAGTGTCGAGTGTGTGTTCGTGTGTGCTAGTATGGGGAGCACCTGACTCAACTGGAGTGCAGCATCAGCTTGGTCCAGGAGCGAGCCCTGGAGCAGGCGGAGGTGGACTCGCTCGGCCTGGGCGGCGAGGAGGAGAACTACACCATCGCAGAGCCCGAGCGACACGTGAGTTCGACACCGCAGGCGTGCCAGTCGCCCACGTAGCTGCATGCTGGCTGCACGTTTCATACATTCTTAATCCAAACATGCGGCATTGTTTTTAATTCCGATTTGTACTTGCGTGAAGTTACGGTCATCTTCATTTTCACACGCAGGACTAACGTTCTAGAGCTCGGTACTCCGGCTTGAGTAGTAACAAGTGATGTTCAGAGATTTTTAACAAGATACAGGGGAACTCTCTCTGTATCCACTCCATTTATTGTATCTGTTGTTCAATAACAATTTGTTTTTTGGTGAACTGTGAAGAATTTAGGTGGAATATGTAGAAAGTTGGAGGGAAATCAGTCAAAAAATTAATTTGTTGCTTTTTTTTTTTTTGTTACTACTTGCATTTCTTTTGGTGAGCACTGTACTGGATGTAGTGCAAAGATAAAAATAGATTACCTCTCTTCCCCTTTCCTTTTCCTGTCGGTCTGTAGGTGTCTTTTGGACTGTGTGCTTCAAGACGCAAACAGATTTCAGTTTCCGAAACGTAGCACCTGTCGTCAAAGGAAGCTTGATATTTGCACCTGTATCGTTGTTGGCTCGTCCATATTTACATCTGTTCCCAGCCATTGTGTTCGTTTGTGCTGTCTTCGTTATTCAACCAGTTTTTTTTTTTATATTCTTCATAATCCTTACTTGTTTGTCTGTTTGGCCACCAATTCTGGTTTTGTTGTGTCGTTGTTTTTGGTGTCATCTGACTACATTCCCGTTCATAATTATATGTATGTTACATTTGCTTTTTGTTGTGTTCTTCTATCTTTTGTTTTCTGAGTTAGGTAATTTTTTCATGTCAACTCTCATTGCTAAGACCCCTGGAATAACAACCCTCTTGAAATAACAACACTTTTTTGGGGAACCATTAAAAAAATTTAATAGAAAAGGTTTTTTTTAAATTATGACGTCTTCAAAATAACAACCCCTTGCCTGGGTACAACGAAACGTTTTGGAATCGAGAGTTTACTATATATGTATGTCACATCAAAGTATTTGCATTGGCGTATGTCCATAAGTATTTGATCAATCAACTACCAGAATTGTCAGAAAAGTTCCCTTTATGTTGCATATGAAAGAAGATATATTTTGTAACACTTTAAAATAGTTAGCTAGAATATATTCATATAAATATTACAAACTAATGAGGATGCTGTAAGTAAAACATCTTTAAATTACAGTATCAATTTTCTGTGTTTTAATTTTAGTTATAAAAATGGGGCCGTGGTGGTGTAGTGGTTAGACTATTCACCTCCCACCAAGGTAAACCGGGTTCGATTACTGGCGGGATCGCCCCCAAATTTTTGCATGTGGAAATCGTGCCGGACAATGCCACTCGTCGGCAGGTTTTCTCAGGGATCTCCCATTTCCCCCACTTGTACATTCTGGCGCTGCTCCATATTCACCTCGTTTCATTCGCCTCTCATTCAGCTCCCAAGACCTCTATGTTGAAGCAGCCCAAATCTCTTCACTCACTCACTCAGTTATAAAAATGATAAATTTGGTGCCTGAAATGGATGTGCATCAAATCAATTATTAAAAATATTTGTAAACATTATACCAATTTGTATGGTTACCAAAATTGCTACCCTCGTAAAATCTAGGGTCAATTTTACACGCAAAACATTGACTTTGAAATTAACTTGCCCCACAAGAGTCGAACGCACAAAGTGGTACGTGAGAAATAGCAGTGTTTCGTGCTGTGAGTGGGCTGTTACTGTATTGCTGCAATTAACTTGTCGGATGTACATCACGATCTGATAGTGAATTGCTTGAGAAATGAAGCTATACAACTCAACTGTAGTGGATGTCTTTAGTGGAAATTACGAGCAAATGTCTCATGTGCTGTGCCAGGTTTGAAACAGATTTAATAATGATTGTATGCAAGATTATATCTGTGATTAGCGATAAAAACGAAAACACCAAAATTTGAGTTAAGACACTAAAAAAACAAAATTAGCAAAAAATACTCTTATTTTATCAGTAAAACTTTTCTTCTAACAAATGATATTGACAGTATTTTTGTAAGATACTGACCAAAGGGAATCCACTGCCAAAAAACTTAAACATTTGTGCCAGAGAACAGTTTGTACCTACAATGTGATTATATCTTTATTTTTTTATCTTAAAATGCCTACTCTTGATTATATAATTTTCAAATGCCACGTATTACAAATTCTGTGAGATTGAGTGTTTAAATATGCAATTTTGTTAATTATGTAGAGCATTTTAAAAAAAATAGTAACAATAACACCGTTATCTTACATTTTTAAAACAAAATCTTGTCCTTGCTTTCCTTTTGCAACTACTGGTTCTAGCACAAGGTTTACTTAGCATTATAATTTCAATGAAAACTGTTTATTTTATAAAAGAAATTTGAAATCTTCCCATATGTTAAGAAACCCAGTAGTTTGCAGGGTTGTAATGGTCAGGGAAATAGAGCAATAGAAGGAAAATAGAAGTTTATAAGTACGAGGAAGAAGCTGATTATCTGCTTTCTCTACCGTGGAGTTGCTTTTAAATGAATCGTAAGTTCGGAATCAACCCTTTCAGGAAATAGTGAAGTAACAACTGTACATTTATAAATTATTAATGAGTAGAGACGTGCAAAATTCTCGTTATTATTTGAAGACAGACTATACATCAAACACTTGTGATTTCATATCGCCTTTGTAATTGGACAACAGTTTGTTCGGACATGCCCAGGATGACTTTGGACCAATAGAAAACCACTAACTAGAGGCTGGCTCAATCACGTCCAACCAAGTCAAAAAGGAAAATGTGTCCTCACTGCTGCAGAAGCCAATAAACATGTGGCACTGACTCGGAACATGTATCGCACTGTGAATTTTAGCATGGTGCCAGAAAATAATGTGAATAGAGTTGTGCACGGTAACGAACTCCAGTTGTAACACGTTTGTTTGCTGTGGCGTTGCAGAGCCAGACGAGTTCTCCAGACAACCCGTTCCTCAAGTCTCACCTGGAGGACTACGACTTTGTAGACGTGGAGGGCGATCTGGAGAATGACCCAACCAACAGGCAGATCAAGAAGGATGTCCTGGAAGAAGGTTAGTAAATAAGTGACGGCCCTGCAGTTGGCTCGTCATTCAGGCACCAGCCTCTTCAGGTCGGCGTCATCAGGCCAGTGCCTAGTTCTGCGAGACCTGGAGTTTTTCAAGTGTGGCTTATCACATGGATTGTGTGGCGGACGTTTCTGGTTCGATTGACTGCACTAGGCATGAATTACATGGCAATGTAAAAATCTTCATGCGATAGTCGGCCAACACACATTCCTGAGTACCCGTTAACTATGAAGACCTACGCCCATTATTTTTTTTTAACTGTATGCAAACTTATTTTTCTCTTAATGGCACCAACTGCCCAAGCCCCAAACAGTGTGTAGAGCTTCTAATGTATAGTTGCCATTTAAAAAAATCTTCAATATTTTTTATTATTTTGTGCGTTTAAATAACATTTAAGAAATTTTTTATGTCCAAATGCTTGAGGGGGGGGGGGGTGCATTGGTATAGTGGTTAGACTACTCTCCCCTCACCAAGGCGGACCAGGTTTGATTGCCGGTGGGGTCGCCCCCAGATGTTCGCATGTGGGAATCATGCCGGACGATGCCGCACGCTGGTTAGTGGGTTTTCTTGGGGATCTCCCATTTCCCCAGCCCTTGCATTCTGGTGCTGCTCCATACTCACCTCTCACTTCACCCTTACTGGTTCTCAAGACCTCCATTTTAAGAGCTGCCCAAATGTCTTAATTCCCCC
>NQII01005261.1:169296-201471 GCA_002778355.1 Clitarchus hookeri | reverse complement strand
TAAATGTGCTAGTTTTAATTTTCTATTTTTGCGTAGCGGTTAGAGCATTTGCCATTCATGGTTGGTAACCAAGCTCATTCCCAGTGAATAAACCTGGATTTTTTTTTACATGGAGAAATATTGCAATTATTGAGTGGGTTTTCTCAGAGTACTCGAATTTTCCCCCGCCATTAAATTCTGTTGATCCGTGACGTCGGGTGACTGACGACGACGTCACAGTCGGGCAAGATTTTAGTGTGCCAGCCAGAGACACGAGCTATATGACTGGGCTGACTTTATTGGCTGCTAACCTGACCCCAGTCAGTATGTAAGCTAGGGCGCGTGGCTTGATGGCATGGCACAAAGTCTGGTGTGGGTCTAACTGTCCTTCGTACTTCTGGTTTGCACGCAGCCACTGGTTTACCTAGAGTGGGTGTGGCCCGGGGTAGATCATGACTCGGCCGCTGTTGCTGGTGGTGCCGGCTGGAACACGTGCCCAGTCCGTGGGCGACGGTGGTGCTGCGGTTGGCGGTGCTGGTGAGAGCCTGCAGAGGGCTGCTGGTCCTGCTTGGTCTGAACAATGGATTGTCGATTCCCAGTGGTATCGGAAGCCCTTGGCGGAATCTCTCAGATGGGATGTGGCTTTCCGGTGGTCTTGTAGGGTGGCTGAAAGAGGGAGCTGGGAGGTGAGACCTTGCCAGTTGACAATGGGTTGCAGTTCACGCTAGGTTCAGAGGCAGTAGCTGCTCTCTTAGCGCACCACTCCTATGGGTATATGGCATAGAGGAAGGAGCTAAGATCTGCCACCCTAAGGAAGAGCAGGTGACTAAGATCCTTAGCTAGGTGTAAATCCAGTCGTGGCCAAGCCAACGAGAGTCGGATTCGATCCATCCAACCTGCGAAGTACAATGCGGTGGTTGGTGCAGTGGGTTACTCTTGATGTCTGACAGCGACGTGGGTGTGGTTCAAAAGGGGACAGACCTCCAGAACCAGTCTTATCACTACTTCCGACGAAAATAACGCTGTAGATGGAGTGAATTGGCTGGGCTGGCCGCCTCGTGGATTGAGTTTCTGGTGGTTGTGGCTCTACCGTACGTGTGCACCAGATATCTTGCCATACCTGATCCACAGTATGGGTGGCCGTCTAATGTGTGTGTTTAAGACGTACGTGCGCCCAGTTAAGGGAGCCTGCGGTTCTACTCTAAGTTCGACAAAACGAGTTTCAATGACTCGGTCTCCTGCTTTTCCTTGGTGGGCTGTCGTCTACTTGGGAATAAACTCACATTCACCCTAGAAGGAATACTCTGAGGTTAGGTAAGATCATGTGTTTATTCCCTTGAGGAATAGACACTGTGGCCCATACTAACTCCTAACTAACAATGAACGGAAGTAAACTACGGTAAAACCAGGTGATGGGGACCTTGGTCTAAACTAGACAAGAGGAGATGCGACTAGGTAGCTATAATACCAACTGACACTAACTAACTCTAATGCTGTTGTCCAGAATGGACTCGGGTGCCACTACCAGAGNGGTAGCTATAATACCAACTGACACTAACTAACTCTAATGCTGTTGTCCAGAATGGACTCGGGTGCCACTACCAGAGAGGTAGTGAGTGTTAAGGGAGACTGAAGACTTCTTCGGGGGTTGAAGGTCTGGAAGATGACTTGAAGGTAGCGGTGGTCCTTCGTGAAGAAGGCGGTAGTAGCAGAGAGCTCCAGCACACGAGGTGGTGGAGCGAGCTGCTGAGTATCAACTGGCAAGGCGGGGGCTGTGCGCTCGTCTATATGGACGGCCGGCTGCAGGCCTTTCTGCCCCCTTCGGCCGGTCGGGTGTCTTCGGGCTGGAGCTCCTCCCTTAGCGGCAAAGGCCACTATCACTCGGGAGAGATTGGAAGTGCGGTTTTCCGTGTATGCGGGTTGCATCGCTCCTGCGAGCTTAGGGGCAGCGCTGGGCTACTTGGCTGACTTATATCACACGTGGGGGTGGCGTGACGTCTGACATAAAGGTGAAGACGGTCTTGACTGCCGTGTCCATGGGTGCCCCTTGCCTAGGGGCGTGCTGATAGGCTCTGGTAGTAAGTCGTCCAGGGTTCTCACCCCGCCCCCCCACCTGGGGGGACGTGATGACACGTGAAGATGAGGTGAAGTCTTATTTATATATATGTCAGTACACATCATGGGTCACTGTGTTTGCTTTATTTCCACCTTCCCTCACCCTGCTCAAACAGCTGAGGTCTTCACCGTCAATGAGCGTGAGGGGCGGATCCAGAAGAAAAGGTCTCACATTAACGTTAAACTGTGCTGTGAATGTTTTAAAACTGAAATGAAATAACTTTAGAATTGTTTAAAATACAGCTTTTATTTGATTAATATAATATTGTTTCCTAGAATTATTATGAGACAGTGGCCCCTCCGTCCTCCCACGCCACAAATCGAAAGCCTGGATCACCCCCTCCTCCTCCTCGCCCCAAAACAGCAAGACTAGATCTGCTCGTAATGAGGGTGTTGTGTGTGCCTGTAGACTTGCAGTTCAGCAGCGAGGAGGAGATGGACGATAACCCGCTGTCGGAGATGGACCCCCTGCCAGACGACGACAGCCAGCAGGCAGCCGAGGCCATGGTGCAACTGGGGAACGTCGGCTACTATCCTTCCTCGAGCGTCGCCCAGCAGCAAGGTCGGTATCCGTCCCGCTGTACCGTAGAGTGCAGTGGAAGGTAGGAGTGGCACGAGCTGACACGTTGGCCCTGCCGAGGTTACCTCAGTTGAGAGATGCAGGGGAAGGATTGACATTTCTCTGTACAGTTTGTGGTTACCGCCGATCCACATCCCGGTCAGACTGTTTGGACCAAGGATCACCGATAGAGAAAGTTGGCACTTCCTGTTTAAATTTCCAGACTTATTTGCTGGCCAGATTTGTAACCATATACAGTTATTTGTTGCCAAACATGAGGCATGAACACTGCTTCTTCATCATTTACATGCATTTTATTTATAACGTGGTTGAATAAAAGAAAGTAGTTAGTATAAAATTGTTATGGGTTCATTCATGTATATTGTATTATCATTTATATTTCCGAAAATAATTATCTTTCCAAAAGAAAATTTCTTTTTCTTTCACCAAAGTGAAAATATTAGGTTGGTCGTAATGCGAGGTTATCCTATATTTGGATATGCAGTATAACCCCCCTTTTTACCTTTTTCAAGGAACCAGGAAAAGTGTTGCAAAATGTAGTTAGCATTAAAAAAAAGTAAATTTATGCAGTAAAACAGGAAATGGAACCAAATAAATTAGGTGAAAAATGTAGGAAAGTGTAAAATCAAGAGGTGTAAAAAAAGGTCTTTGACCATATTTGACTTTGGCTTTAGTGGACAGACATTTTAAATCTTAATCTTTATTATCAAGCAAAAAATTCTTCCAGAATGAAGTCCAAGTTATTTGTATAGAGTAATTAATTTTACTGGACATCAAAGAGATAATTTAAGTGTTGTCTAACATACGTTGTTCTATATTTTGATACATATGGTAATTACATTCAACTCTCGGCACTATGACCCTGAGAATAAAGACCCTTTTGACGTAACAATCGTTTAGGAAACCTTCAAGAATTTAATTTAAAAAATCGAAAAATTTGAAAGAAAACGGCTAGTAAATAATGTTGGTTGTTAACTCTAGTGATTCTCTTCACCAGAGCAGTACGACTTGGAAGCTGGAAAGATCTTAAAACTGACAACTCCACTAGCAGCTGATGATCCAGGTCGCGAATGTTTATCCACAAACCTGCTCTTACTGGAGTAACGTGCCAGGGTTGCTCAGTCCAGAGACCGCGTAGTAATAAAGACACTCAACTGATGAAAGGAGGAAGACCTGTCGTTCTTTGCCATTGCACTGAGCAAGTACTGTGATATATATTGTATGTAGTCTAGCTGGCTTTCTCGAAGCGCTAATGAAGGTGCGTTGTGCTTGCGAACTCCAGAGGAAAGCATGGACGTGGACCCGAACTACGACCCGTCGGACTTCCTGCTGCAAGAGCTGCCGCAGCACAGGGCCAGTGCGGCGGCGGCCGTGCACGACGACCTGGAGGTGAGCGAGTCGGAGGACGAGGCGACGGCTGCCGCCGGCGCCGCTGCCGACGCCCCGGCCGACCTGTCCAAGAAGGAGGTCGACGAAGAGGACGACGGGGGAGGACTCTGGTTCTGATCATTCGTGTCGCCTGTACATATCACTTGTTTTTATATAAAAAAGTTTGTTCAAATGACGAGTATTATTGTGAATTGTAGGCTGTTGACTATGAACTGAGCACTTTTGAAAGCCTTGCTTAAGATTTACACGTATGCACAGTGTATTCTTCCACTATGCGTAAAATTAATATTGGTATGGGTCTGTTCACTTTGTGAAATTATTAAAGAAGTAAATATTTTGCAAATTTACTACTAATTCTTACACTTACATGCACTAAAGAAAATTGACAGCAAAATGAATAACTTTTTAGTATTCACAAATATTTAGTTACACTTTTAATTGAACGCTAAGATATGGAACTGCTTTGGCTCTGTCATCACCAACTCTACTGGGTCTTTGCTAATTAGTGTGTCCGTTAAAGTAAATGCAGTTAGGGGCAGTGACGTTTTTCGTAGATTGATTTTGGAAGTGCTCAGTTAACAGTTGGCTTGTTCCTTACCTGTCTTTGAGCTCTGGTGCTACCCATCACAAAAAAATTTTTTGTGAACGAAATTGTTTCATTTTTGCTGGCAGGTTACGAATTTCCTTAATCCTTTTACTTATCCAATGTGAGTTCTTAATTACCATCGACAGACCATCATCAGTAAAAACGAAGGTGGCTGTCATTCGAGAAGCAAAAGATGAGTCAAAACAGGTGGATCTGATGTGACACATCAGCAAGTCACGGTTCAATTCCCTGATAGTTTGCATATTTTGAAGATGAAGGTATTGTACCTTATCACTGACAGTGAATTGCTGGCACAAGGTTTGCTACTGATATTCTGAATGGACTGTTGAGGTTTTAATCAGATAATGAATGACTCTGCTGTGAGAGAGAGATTTGGACTATGCCTAACAGCTGAGGTATTCAATGTCAATGCCAAATTTGGCACGAATTTATTGTGTAGTTACCAATTATCTTCCAAAATGGCCAGTTAATAACAGTGTCACTATTCACGGCGACATACCAAATTGTTCACAAGATATAATGGAAAAGATTTAATTTTTTCTATGTCTGCTACCTTCCAAAATGGCGGATAAATTGCATTATCGGTTTCTAAATGCAATACTTATATAATGCACTGTCAATGTTCCAAATTTTGTTTAAATTGGATAATCGGTTCCTAAGATATAGTGGCCTAAATTTAAAAAATTGCCTCCATTTTGAAGATAAGTGGACCTGGCGTGATCAAAAACTATAAAAGTCTGATGTCCTTTATAAATACTATATGGACATAGTTTTGTTAAATATGGTCGTCATGTTTGCAAGTTATTATGGAGGGGTCGTACATTCCGGACAGACAACATAAAATAGGTTACCAGAATCAAACACAACAGCTAATTTATTTACAGTAGATTGTTTTTTTGAGCGTGACGTTGGCGACAACTAAACATTTTTTTGTGGCTGTTTCTGAGTGTTCAAAATCCAGATCACATACGAGGTTATTGTAAAATCAGCAGTAATATTACAAGCGAGGAGCACTTTGCATATAAAAAATTACAGACAAAACAAAATTTATAATATTTCAGCACATAAAAATTATTCACAGAAAACAATTTTCACCTTCTTGTCTTGCTTGCAATCAAAAAGCATAAAGCAAAAACAAAAAAAAAAAAAAAAGTTATTTTAACACTATTTATAAACAGACGTATATTAGTTACAAGGATTTTCAAAATACAATATGCTTCTTGTGATGACAATATTTGTCACAGTATCACTTCAAGCTGTTATCTAACGCCGGTTGGTTTGTGACCGTTTATGAAATAATATTGAAGTACAAAATAATTATCTGTTATCTGTAATTCACGTGAAAAGATATTGCATTATGATAGCCGATATAATGCGTATCTTTCCAAAAGCTGCTCTCAATGTTTGAGAAAATTTGAACATTACAGCAGACGGCACATGTAAGTATATACATACGTATAATTTTTACTGTAGAAAAGTGTGTAGGCTTAAAACCTTGTCTATATTTGGAAACATGTTTCAAAAAACACTTTCTTGAAAATTTGAAAAATGTTTCATGAGTATCCTATACGGTTTTTTATGTTTGCAAACAGTTTGGAAACTGTTTGCAAACAATTAGGAAACAAATTATGATTTATTCAGAGAAAGAAACAAAGTGTGTTGTTTTCCAACTGGTTGGAAAACATTCAACAACGTTTGCATGTCTGAACGTGTTCGGAAGTTAGGACCGACTGAAAAGTGGAGGGGCGAAAATCCCCCTCAAACCTTGTAACGGTGACTTAAGTAGTACCTGTGTACCTCGCACTCTGTCTTACTGTTAATGACTCCCCATACTGCAAAATTACAAATACGAAAGAATGACAAAATATGCATTTTCCACTACAAAGAATTCAGCTTCTCAGTCACTTCCTTATCAAGATTTAAACTTAAGTTCAATCTTATCGCGAAAGCAAACACCAAAACTATTGATGTTTAAAATATACATTCTTTGCATTGTGTTGTTAGCGCTGATAAATGGTTTTAATCAACCATGTTATCGCCTTCACGTTGTCTTCACCACTTGTTATCTTTTTTTTTTTTTTTTTTTNACTAGTTATCTGCCCATTGTAATAATTTTCTGCCGCCAGTTACATAACCATTTGAATAAACTCTTTTCAGTCACAACAAAATTGGTTAAATTAATAGAAATATACAACTGAATTACTGTTTGATATATCTAAGATCACTCTTATGAAAACCCGTATATTAACATACTCAAATAATAATGCGCTAGATGCAGATTTTCGTTACCCTAGGCACATACTTTACAAAGTACTGTCAAATACTTTACTTTCCAGTTTAGAACAATCGATACTCGATTCAGAAATCACTTTTATTACTGAACCTTGCGGGATTTTGGTTGATAACGCGTCTGTTTTGAACGTCCGCATACTTTGTCAAACGATGAAGGAATTATCATAAAATCAGTACCGTATAGTTATTAATAGATCATGAGAGGCACAAGAGGCAGTAGGAAATGGTAAATTCCCAATATCTTCCCAAACAACTCGTAAGAGGTAGATCTAGATAAAGGTGGTTTATAGCTTCGATATGCAGAATAGGCAGAGTTTCCGGTATTGGGAGGTAAAGTGTTTCGTAGTGTCTACTAGACTTAATGATAGTTAATGGGTAGATAATAGCAGGTGATGCTTTTGGTCACTTAATTATTGCAGGTTGAATGGTCTAGGACACTTGTTACCATTCTCATCATCGTTCACTGAAACACATCTTGGTGTTGAACAATCATATTTAGGAAACAACCCAGCACTCTTACTAATAGTTCGGTATTCTGAACAAAATTGCACTTCTAGATTGCACATTGTGCCTCCAAAATCACGTAACATTCCGCAGTCTTGCGGGCTTTTACGTAATTCCACCTTACAGCCAATAAATTACGGGTTTCTAAAGCAGGCTAACGACCAGTATTTCGCATGGGTTCGTTCACCTCGCAACAAAAAAATTTGTATCAAAATATCTTTCAAATGATTTAATGGCTTGCTATTATAATATTAAGATTTACGTAACGACTTTACGAACTGTTACTCTTACCTGGTAAACTATTAGTAAACTGCATTCAGCAGAATTTGTTGTATCGTTGAGTATTACCTCTTGGACTTCCCTTATCAACACAACGGTGCTAGCATGAAGTGCGGCTAACCATTACAGATAGCACTGTGCAATCATACCCGCTGTTACATTTACCGATTAAAATGTGAAGTTTTGGGAGAAATACTTGATATTTATTGATATTGTTTCTTGTTTAACAGGTGGCTGGATGCAGGAAAATCTTGAAGTCCATACGACGAGACTCAGGAATTCTCCATACGTACACTGACTTGACTCTTCCTCTGGAACTTCTTTCGCAGAACTGGAATTACTTTTGCAACGTTACCAGCATGCAACGACACTTCCTTAGCCTATTGGCAGCCATCACGGTTTTGGCCTTGGTGGATGTTGCATCTGCAAGAGACCTCCGTAATGTCACAGAGCCGAAGACTCCACAAACCTGCACGTCACTGAAGGCGAGCGGCAAAGACGACACCGAGGCCATCCAAAAGGCTCTCGACTCCTGCACCAAAGGCAAAGCTGTCGGACTGTCGTCTGGTGTGCTTTATTCTGGTCCTCTGACCATACCTTCTGGTGTCAGCCTTCTTGTAGAAGAAGGAGCCACCTTGAGGGCTCTCACCGACCCGATGTTGTACGATACGGGCGCGAAAACCTGCGGCACCATAGACGACTTTGGTGTCGGCTGCAAGGCTTTCATCACAATGCACAAAGCAAAAAATAGTGGAATCTACGGTAAAGGTACAATCGATGGTCGGGGTGGCTCGATAATGACTGGCAAAAATATTACTTGGTGGCATCTGGCTAGAAATGCATTGGCGGTGCACAAGTTCCAGAACAATCCTCGTCTGATTCAAATCAACGACTCCGTGGATATTACAGTGTATCAGATCACTTTGATAAACTCTCCTATGTACCATCTTGTTGCTAGCGAGACGCGTAGCTTCACAGCGTGGGGCGTCACTATTCATACAATTTCTAGTGCACTCAACAGCGATGGTATCGATCCAATTGGATCGCAGAATGTTACAATCGCCCATTGCAACATAAGCACCGGTGATGACAATATAGCTATCAAAGCACTCACTGCACCGGCTAAACACATCTCGGTGTTCAACAATCATTTTAACGGTGGGGATGGTATGGCGATCGGCAGCGAAACCAATTATGGAATCAGTGATGTGACCACCTCTGGACTGACCATAAATGGCACCCACGTGGGAGTGTACGTTAAGAGTAACACCATGCGTGGTGGACTCGTGGCCAACATCGCCTTTGACAACGTTTGTATTTCTAACGTGAGGCAACCTATTAGCTTGGATATGGATTACTATCACTCTCGTGGAAACCACTCTCCAGAGTTCCGGAACATTACTCTAAGCAACGTAAGGGTGTTGACCAATGGGACGTTCATAATCCACGGTATGAATAAGTCCAACACTATTCAAGTCACATTCAACGATGTGCATGTAACCAAGGGATCGTATTGGTCTGTTAGAAACGCTAAAATTAAAGGGGCCTGGGTTGAAGATGAAACTGGTAATCGTTGTGGATATGCTGGTAATGAAAAATTGTTACGCTATTCATGATGAATTGTAAAGCATTATGTTGAATGAAATACTTGCATACGATAATTATTTTTTCTTTATATAGAACTTGTATAACAGTGCTTGAAGTTAAAGTGTATTAATAAAACTAATTTAATGAAAGATTTGTTGTTGTTTTAAGTCTTATTTAAAAGCGTAGCTTCTCAACATTTTAAATTTCAAATTGTGTAATGGTGAAAATAATTTTTATAGAGTATATGCATATTGTTTCAATTCTGCTGATGGACGGATGTGCGTTTTTACTGGGCATTGTTATTGATTGAAAAACTTCAAAAAATTGTTTTACCCTTTTAAATGCTATGTTTGCATAGATATTTAACATGAAAAATATGCATTGCGTTATTACTGTATAATTAAAAAATTTGGAACAAAATACAACATCTTAGTTGGACTAGCTTATCACTAAAATAAAAATTGCTGGTAAGGAAATTCAATAAAATACCAATTTTTTCAACTTTTTCAAAAATGTCCCATTGAAACTATAAGTTGTCGGTTCGACTCTTAACGAGTGCACTAATTAGTAACCAGCACCTCACGATTTCGGCTGCACCACAGACGCTAATCAACAGATACGCCCATAACCTCGCTCCGAGTCTGCATTGCACCTCACCTCACTGTACCTCCTACCATTACTCTAGCCGTCCCTCCACAGCGGCGTCGATCTGTATGACCTTGGAAAAATATGACGTGGAAACAGTAACTTACTAAGTAAATATACTCCATTCACGGATAATTAAGCATTTCTGAAATCAACATTTGAAAAATGTCACTGCCCTTACCTGCACGTATTTTAATGGGCACACCAACTGGAAGCACCCAGTTAAGTTGGCAATGACGGAGGGAAAGTAGTTCCATATTTTAATGTTGAATTAAAAGTGTAAAATAAACATTTGTGAATATTTTAATTATTTATTTTGCTTTCTTTTCCGGTGCCTATAAGTTTAATAATGAGAAAATTGGTAAAATATTTACTTTTCCTAATAATTTCACAGTTTTATTTGAGAGACGCATGAATTAAGATACCAAGATCACGGTAATGTTGGTGGAAGAATACACGATGCCCATACAAGTCTATTTTAAGCAGTGCTTTCAAAAGTGCTCAGTTAATCGTGAACAGCATATATATACACACAAACATGTTTTATTAAAGCTATCAGGAAGTATCTCCAATTTTCAATGCGGCGCATGATGTAGTGTCGACAACAAACAGTTGGTAACAGTGCGAATGTGTACGTATGTTCGTAGCTGCGGCAGAGTGACGGTTGTGTAGTGATACAGTTTCCGTTCAACAGGTGTGCGGCAGTTGAGGATCCCGCCAACTGTGAGATACACTCGGTGATCAGTACTCTGTTCCATAACAAGGATGGACTAATAACATGACTTTACTTGTTATTTCAACTGATAAAAAATATAGTGCTTTAGAAAATATGCACCTATAAACTTGTAATTATTGCTCCATACATTACAAGTTACAAGTCTAGTTTTAAAAATTAGAAGTGTATTTTTCCATAAAAGTATTAGTAATAATAATTTGTAACCAATTTTCTACAGGTAGTTGGAGATTAGTAAAAAGCATTTCTAGTGGTGTTTTTGTTTGATAAATGTGAATTTCAAGGATAATAATATGTGGTCAAGTGACAGTTGTGACAGTTCTTAATTTGAAGTCCAACGGGAATTTTGGCTCTCAAGACCTGGATTTTAAGAGCCGCCGGAATCTCTCAGTTCCGCTCCGCTAAAGGTGCATTCGCCTGCAACTTGTAACTAGTAGATTATTAGTCTTGTCTTTTGTGGAGTAGGGCTCAGATCTGTGAAAGCAAAAACTCTCTAAAGCTGCTGAAATGGAACGGAGAGAATGTAATGAGCGAGGGAATGGTGTTGTATATTCATAAATGGTCTGGCCTATATCTACAACGAGCAGAGATGTTGCCGTTATACGAGCAACGCAAGGTAAGTGTGAATATGCGTAGTCTACTCGCATTATCTTCACACATTTTGAATCAAAGATCTGAAAAATCATAACGTGAATGGCGTGTTTGGTTTTTTTTCATATATATGTCATGCGTCACGAGCGCAAAAGACTTGTGCTAACATAAAAGCATATTATTTGTCGTTAAATTGTCATTCTACTTATATTGTATCTGTAAATGACAATGTCATTTGTAAATACGAATAAAAACAGTGAGAAAGAGATGTGTTGGTAATGCCTACTAAGAAATAGTTCTCATGCAAAATATTGTTAAACTATTAAACTGAGTGCACTCAGATGCGGTGCGTCAGCCCTTTTGTATAGTTTTCTAGACTTACGTTAAGCTTTGTTTGCATGAAGCGGAGGAATATAGTGAAAGTAGAACTTCGACAGGGCTTCAGAAAAGTTGGAAGTATCCATGAATGGACTACAGCTGATTCTCTCGTAGAACTCTCTAGTGGGACTCCGCAGATTTCTCGTGCTCGCCTTCAAGAGGTGATCATTGAAACGTGAGGCCACTGGAAGCTGTGTGTATGTATATACGTACGTGTGTGTCGGCTATGATATGGTCCTCAATTGTTATGCTACAAGGATAGTAATAGTCGAAACAAAGTTTGGTAAATACCACACATTTCTGAATACCTTCCACCTCGTTGCATTTATCAGTCTGAAAAATTACAAATTATGTTATTTTTCCACCACATCCATGATTGAATTTCCCCACAGCCAATTTGTTAGTTGGGGGGGGGGGAAGNTATGGTAGCTGGCGAATGTCAACTGCAGTAATACTTGCCTGTCAAAGTTTGGTGGGAATTGGATGTTTGTTTCCCGATATATGGCATACAAGTGGAGCTGTGATGACGTTGCAGATTTCAAATATATTTTAATATTGTTTGGAGGCCGCCATAACATTTCCTATACAAGCTCGTGTTGAAGCTTCCACGAGACCTGCTACCCGAGCATGCATGCAAGCTGCTATGGAGAGTTCTTTGGAGTAACCTGTCCAGCGATAGTTGCTGCCGCTCAAGTAAAGACGAGTGCATTTTTAATAATTTACTTCTGCAACTGTGGTTCAGGAGCAATCTTCACTAACAACTCCGGTATTATGTGTTTATGCACAGAGCCTAATTGTTTTGTTTTAAATAAACACGGATGTTTACGATAATGTTTACACTCAGCTGTTTTATATTCAGTAAACATTTTCGTACTTTTTACTACTATTTATTCGTTTTTAATAAAAGTACGTTTTCTCAAAATAAAATTTACAGTATTAATGGACGTAATCATTTAATAATAGAGTTGTGTGAACACATTTACAGTTGATGCAAAATAGAGATGCATGAAAGTGTACAATACAATTTAAAATGTGTAATGGTTAAACCAAATATTTTCGTGTCGTGCAAAAATTTACTTTTGGTATTTACTTTTTTTTTTTTTTTACATAATTGCTACTAAAAACAAGCATATTTTTCACATACTTATGCTAAGTATAAAAGTTGACTAAATATTTATATGTAATAATAAAAGTAAGAAATATTTTAGTAATTTTTTCTACAACATGGCAATTCCCAACTGATACTTTAACTGATGAAACAATAGCTCAATTTATTGTTAATGAAGCACTCGTGAACATTCCTTTTCAGAAAAAGAAAATGTTCTGACGTCACTCGCTCCACTTTACTGTCTAATGTTTTGCGTGATATTTTAATAAACACGTAACTTTAAAAGTGTTCATTGTTTGTCAGTTGAAATCTCTACTGCTACACTCGAGATTTTTATCTCAAGTCAGCTCATTTGTTTCTTTTTTTTAGTATATATAATGAAAGGAAATAATTTATCTGCTATCTGAAGGTCAACTGATACCATAAATCACTACTTCGTGTATAATCTGTATTCTTCAATCAGTTGTTCACTTTTCCTGAGAGGGGTATGAAATTTTTCAGCTTGTGTAAGTACATTTAATTTTTGCTGTAGAAAAATAAGAAGAATTTTCATTATAAAAGCTTGTAAAAAAATTTGGGAGAACATTATTCGTCTAGGTTTATAGCGCTTAACATATTAATGTAAATTTGGAGGAATTATTTTTCTTTTGTTTCTCAATTTNTTATTCGTCTAGGTTTATAGCGCTTAACATATTAATGTAAATTTGGAGGAATTATTTTTCTTTTGTTTCTCAATTTAACAAACCTACCTTTCTTGGCAACATGATTGAGGAATAAAATGAAACTATCCCTACAAATGTAGCCAATAAATTTTCCAGAACTGAATGTCTGGTTTGTCAANTTATTCGTCTAGGTTTATAGCGCTTAACATATTAATGTAAATTTGGAGGAATTATTTTTCTTTTGTTTCTCAATTTGACAAACCTACCTTTCTTGGCAACATGATTGAGGAATTGAGGAATAAAATGAAACTATCCCTACAAATGTAGCCAATAAATTTTCCAGAACTGAATGTCTGGTTTGTCAACNATTGAGGAATAAAATGAAACTATCCCTACAAATGTAGCCAATAAATTTTCCAGAACTGAATGTCTGGTTTGTCAACATTTAATGGAAGCTGTAAATATTTTTATTAATTTTTTAAGTATATCGGTTTTCTGCCACATCTTGAAATTATTTACCGTTTAAGAAAAAAATGTACTTACTGATTAATTGGAAATGAAGGTACGTCAAAGTGATAATTCGAGAAGAGCACATTCTGTTGGTGGTTTTCACAGGCACGCCTTTTTATTACAATCTTTCTATATGTTTGGGAAAAGAATATAGGTATATACACAGCCATATGTAGGACTAAAAAAGAGCAAAGAATCCAGGTAAGTGCCCTACAACGAAATTTCATAGGAAATCAATGTATGGGTTTTGCCGCCTCACACGTACTTCTTCAAATAAATTGAACACAAGGCAATAAAATATCAGTGCGCAAAAATATTTTTTCTATTTTTTTCCCAGCACGAAATTTTATTTATTGGTGGCTACATAATTTGTTTGCATATGGTTTTGTATGGTGCGCTCCACTTCCAGTCAATTTGGACACTTCGTGCCAATTCCAGTCATATCATTGCTGGAGTTTCTGGAATTTCTAAAAACGTTATCTAAGTCCCTTAACTCAGAGAGAAGATAGTGGTTGCAAATTATGTTTGTTTTACGTTGACTTAAGAAATTTTAAATAAAATTAATATTTTAGTATTTTGTTTAACTACAAAGTTTCCATATTATTTCACATTAATTCTTGTTTAAAGCAGTAACTATATCTCCAATACCACGGGGNTTCTGGATATGGTTTTTTTTAATAATTTTTAGTTCATATCAGGTTATAAATAGAATATTTTGTTTCCCAAAGCATATATTTTTTTGCTTAAAGATACAACAACGTAAATATTACGACACAACACCTTCACGTGAGTACAGAACGTCATAAAGCTGTAATCACCCCACTGCAACCAGAAATGCCTCTTTAGTAAATATAATGTCCAATTTCTTTTCAAGTATATTTGTCCAGAATTCGAAAGCAACATACTGTTTACGTATTGGTAGGGCCACCTATCTTCCACGAAATATTCACTCCAAGTATAGGCTCCAATGACCTTCAGCATATGTGCAGTTCTACTTTGTTATTGGCCAGGTGAGTTTGTCAGGAGACAGTTCCTTACCTTACTGGGCCAATAAGAAATAGGTACCTCCGGCACTGAGTGTCCATGATTTGCTGGAAGACAATTGCAATGCGTGACAGTTAAACTTGTTCAATCACGAAAAACATGTGGTCCTAACTATTGCTTGTTAGTAATTAAATTGTTTACAATATGGAACAGAAATAAAAGTATAAAATATATTTACTGACAATGATTCCTTTTTTAACAGGTGAATGCGCATCAAAAACATTAGTTGGTTACTCCACACATACGTCACTAGACTGAAGAGAGCTGAATACCTACGCATACATCACTCTTCAACTGGAACTTCAGCAGTAGCATAACATTGACAGCATGCAGCAACAGTTTCTTAGCTTCCTAGCAGCCATCACGGTTTTGGTCTTGGTGGATGTTGCAACTGCAAGAGACCTCCGTAATGTCACAGAACCCAAGAACCCTCAGACATGCACATCACTGAAGCCGAGTGGCAAAGACGACACCAAAACCATCCAAAAGGCACTTGACTCTTGCACCAAAGGCAAGGCTGTCGCCCTGTCGTCTGGTATATTTTATTCCGGACCACTGACCATACCATCTGGTGTTAGTCTTTTGGTAGAAGAAAGAGTCACTCTAAGGGCTCTCACTAATCCGACATTGTACGATCTGGGCGCGAAAACCTGCGGCACCATAGACGAACTAGGACTTGGCTGCAAGGCTTTCATCACAATGCACGGGGCTAAAGGTAGTGGAATATACGGTAAAGGGATTATTGATGGTCGCGGCGGCACCATAATGACTGGCAACAATATTACTTGGTGGCACCTGGCTAGAAATGCATTGGCAGTGCACAAGTTCCAGAACAATCCTCGGCTGATCCAAATCAACAACTCCATGGATATCACCATTTACCAGATCACCCTGACGAACTCTCCTTTCTACCATCTTGTTGCAACCGAGACGGTCGGGTTCACAGTGTGGGGAATTAAGATAATTGCACCTAACAGTGCACTCAATACTGACGGCATTGACCCCGTGGGGTCGCAGAATGTTACAATCGCCCACTGCAATATTAGCACTGGTGACGACGACGTAGCTATCAAAGCACTCACCGCACCAGCTAAACACATCTCGGTACTCAACAACCATTTCTATCATGGAGTTGGTATGACAATCGGCAGTGAGTGCAATCATGGAGTCAGTGATGTGTTTATTTCTGGGTTGACTATCAATGACACCCACAATGGCATCTACATCAAGAGCAACAAATTACGTGGTGGCGTTGTATCAAATATCACTTATGACAACATTTGCATCATGAACGCTGATTCACCCATTCAGATTGATACAAACTACTATAACTATAAAGGTAACTTCACACCAGTGTTCCGTGACATAACAATCAGTAACGTGAAAGTACTGACTAACGGCTCCTATGTATTTCATGGTTTTAGTACTTCCAACCTTATCGAGGTCACACTGAAAAATGTTCACATACTCAAAGGCGCCAAATGGTCGATTCGTAACACCAAATTCACAGGAAACTTCATAGAGGATGTTACTGGAGGGCATTGTGGGTATGCTGGCAATGCTATTTAACACACGCATATTCTTTTTAACGTACTGGAAATGACATTTGACACCAAATACTAGTACTAAAATATTTGTAGCATTTTGCAAGTATTGTTTGTATCAAATTGGCTGAACGTTAATTTTACTTTTAAGTACGCACTGCAAAGTTCTTGAAAGATTTGTAATATGTATTTCAGAAATATAACTTCTACATATTTTTAATTTAAAAAATATGTATAAAGGATAATGTGTTAACCATATTTTACATAAACAAATATGATAAAATACTTTAAACGAGTGTGATATTATTTATTTTACAGTTTCTTTTAATAATTATAAATTATCTCTTACTTGTTTTTGTGGGATACTTAACAAAATAATATAATTCATGGAAAAGGGTAGTTTGTGCTCAGAACTGTAAAAATGGTTTCAATTCACAACAATTGTAAAATTTAGTATTTCTCTGTGTTGTCGTAGTGAGAATTAGGGCGAGAACCGAATAACTGTACACTGACATTTGCACTTATCATGGGTTATCTGTACTGCTGTGTTGTGGCCTAGAGATTGTATTTTAAAAATATCAATGTTCAAGTGCCTTACTGATAGACAAGTGTTTGCAACGTACAGATGTATACTTATCTAAACTTTGATCAAGAGGTTCATTAACAGAACCAATATCACAGGTAGTAAATGTCACAGAAATATTTATTTGATTTTTGAAATATTCAATCTGACACATTGCATTGTTAGTAAACAGACTAAGGCGGAATTTGACCGACAAATTTTGTCAGGCGATTCCTTATATAAATTCAAATGTAAAATACTACATAGGACACTTTCTACCTCTAGTCGATTCACGGTTACTTCAAACTTTTCTGAAGCCCTGCTTGAGTTCTTCTTACAGGCTATTCCTCCGCCTCGTGCAAACAAAGATTATCCAAGTCTTGAAAATTACACCAAAGTGACTGCTTAACTCTTTTGTGCTCACTCAGTGAGTGAGTAAAGAGATTTGGGGGGCTCTTAACATGGAGGTCTTGAGAGCCGATGATGGTGAAGCGATGTGAGTATGGAGCAGGGCCTAATTGATGGAGCAGGGGAAACGGGAGTTCCCCGAGGAAACCAGTCGACCAGCGGCATCGTCCGACATTATTCCCATGTGCGAACCTGCAGGGGCCATCGTGCAGGGAATCGTACCCAGTTCGTCTTGGTGAGAGGCAGTAGTCTAAACCACTACACCACTGCGGCCCCATAAAAATAGTGTGAAGAAACCATCAACTGAATCTCAAAAGAGATATGAGTACTAGGAAGATCAACATTTTAAACTGATTAAAGATGTTTCTGGCCACCATTTGGAAGAATTTTTACTTACATCATATTTTACTCTAATGGATGATGTTGATGATGATAATAATATTTATGGTGATGTAGATGTTGATAATGATAATATTAATGACGATGATAATATTAATATTAATGATGATAATAATAATTTTTATGATAATAATATTCTTGATAATGATGATAATAATATTGATGATAATGATGCTGGTGCTGATGATTATTATAATAATATTTATGATGATGATGATATTAATGATGATAATAATAATATTTATGATGTTGATGACAATAATATTAATGATGATGATAATAATAATTACAATAATATTTATGATGATGATAATAATAATAATATTGATAAAAACTAAAATGATGCAAATAATAATATTTATGATTATGATAATATTTATTATGATTATGATGATAATGATGATGACATGAACCGCACGTTCACTAGCTCCTTTGCGCCCACTCTGACAGCGCAGTCGTGTCTGCTGCACCAGACACACCACACCAACGGGCTGTGGGTACGAGTGAGAGTGTGCATAATATCATCAGTGTAATGGCATCAGTGTTTCTAATTTATTCAGTATTATTAGTAGCTTCAATGTAATTGCATCAGTGTTTCTAATTTATTCAGAGTTATTAATAACATCAGTGTATTGCACCATGGTAATTATTCAGTGTTATTTATTCAGTGCATATAATTAATATAATTTTTTTGTCATCACGGAAGACAGTCGACACAGCCACAGCCAGATACATTTGACATTGTACACTTGGCAATACTATGGCTGGTACGATGGAAATATTTAGAATGAATATAATAATTTTTATTATGTATTTGTATAAAGGAAAATTAAGTCGTCTTAGGTTAATTTAATTCATGTGACTTTCATATCATAATAATTTTTTAGTTTATATTATGCTTCATCATTTCGCCCTGTGGCGTCGGCTGTGCTCAGGTGGCGAAGCCGGCGCATGCTTCCGCCCAGTTCTCTTCAGCACTTGAACGCATCAAGGTGTGTAAGTCTCTCGCTCCGCAAAGCCCTCGGTGCTGACATCTTAAACTGAACTCATTCTCATTGGCATAGACTTCACAAACCGAATAATTATTTTTATTTGTTATAACACCATGGGGAGAGTGATGTTATTCTCATCTGAGAGTTTTTAAGTGCAGTTGCGTTTCATATTGTAAAGCCACGTGGTCGCTCGCCGTTCCGGGCCGTTAAGGCCACGTGTTTTACACTAAAGTTGTGTGTGTTCCTTAAGGAGTCACAAGGAAAAAATAACTCTACAAGCATCGTAAGTGTTTCATTAGGGATTTAATTAAGGCGTGCGAGGCGGCCTACAGCCTCGCCATCGTGTGTGACGGTGTGTTAACCAGAGTCCCCTAGGCCATCGACCGAAACGATCCCCATTTCATCAGCTCACTGCAGAGCTGTGGCGCCGGGCACATATTTCCTACATCCTCAGCTCTGGTAACACCACGCGTCAAGTTGTCTTTCCCAACTAAAGACGGGAAGTTCACGGAGCCAGTGTTTGACCACGTCAATGATTATGATAATAATAATATTAATTATAATGATGATGATACTTTATGTACGCGTTTATTTGCTACATTTTCTCGGCAAGGATATCATCATTGCAGTTCCCTTTAGTTTAACAGTCACTTCTTTCTGTATCCTTTCGGATCATTATGCATCCCAGTTTCATTTGTATAAACTTAATATAGTCCTTATTCCCTCCTGTATCTCCGGTGCCCCTAGTGCAGATTTGACCCCTCTCTTGTTTCAGTTTTCCACTGGCAGCGATTGAAGTTCGTTGTATTTTGCCCTTCAATTGCTTTGTGTGAGGTTTCCTGTCTCTTACCCTTGATGTGAACCACGCATCCACGAGCTCCTTGTGCCAACTCTGAGAGTTACAGTCACATCATTTACACCAGCTGTACCGGGCCGCATCAGCAATATCAGGCTAAGAGTGTATAGTGCAGGTTGTCAAGAACAGAACTTGCACCTTCTTGTAAAGCATGACTTAAGAGGTCGTCCTACTTTGTTTATTACAACAGGTCACACTTGTAATAAATTAGTAGGCGATCCGAAAAGGTGTTTACTACAAAGCCACAGCCGTTGGATGCAATGGCAATTAGTTGTTACGTCGTAGCAGCTCGCGCCACGATATACGACGTAATGAACCACCAAGTGGCGTCAACTGGCGTGTCGGCCGAAGTTGAAGTGCTAAGTAAACCAAAGTGCGTCCAATAGTGCGCAGAATTTTTCTATACATACTCCACAATTTCATCTCATCCAAAGGTACAGTCAGGGGTAGGTTTTACTGTATTAAGAGCCATGGAGCATGGCAACCCACACCCCTTTGTCCAGGTGGACTCGTTCATCCCTTCAGGAGATGGCCTCTTGGTAACACTGTAGCCAGTGAAATACAAACATGTTACATGATATTTAATACGGACACTTTTCACAAGAAAGCGTAAAAGTGTATTCAATGTCTATTTGTAAGAGGGGAATTATATTTTCATAAAGAGAGATTGCCTATAAAGGCCTTCATGATAGTAACATTTAATTTAGTGTGGTGACACTCCATGTTAACTTTACAACATTGACCTTAACAGACATTTGTTAATTATCGGGGTGTCACCAATGTGTACAATTAAATTTATATAATTTTTCACCATTGAAATAATGTTTCATAGTGCTTATGTCATGTTTTAGAATTCGGCGTTTGACGTCGGTTCACGCGGTCTGTAAAGGAAGCTGATGCCATCCGCCAGTTCGCCTCAGCAAACGAAGCTGCCGCTCGGCAATTCCCCTCGGAACCATCATTTATGCTGATATCACTTCATTACAATAGTAACTTAATCATCTGGAACATCTGATTTATTTCTGTACCGAGGGGATAACCACATGCACTCTCACCAGAGAGCTTAACGCTACTGTGTATCCGAATAACGACCATGATGACTTGGGTCCTTTTCACTCAAAGGTCACAGACAGGTCGTAAGTGCTGGGTCCGTTTGTTTTATTATTCACATGTCCACTTATTGAAAATGTAATCAAGTATGTGAGTAAACAGCTTTACAAAATTCAGTGAGCATTGATTCATTATCCTCCAGGACACATAGTGTGCTACATCCCTTGTAGTACCACCCACAATTTTTCTAATATATTTCAGACATAGGAGATGGCTTACAGTCTCACCACAAGGTCAATGTGTGTAATTAGTGTAATATTAAGTGCGTGACATTTTCATCTTCGAACTGACGGAAGCCTCCAGGGCCCCCTGGGCTGTCGACCGAACGAACCACGTCACTCTCTCTCCGCTGAGTAATGGCACTGGGCAATTCTATACTCAACCAGCCCTGACTCACCTCGACCACGTCACTCTTTGGTACTTTTTCATGGCCCACGGGTAGTTTGTGACGTTCTCGCACGATTTTTACTTGAGCACGATATTGTTGTCTGATTTTGAGAGTTTGGTGCCCTGTTAGATATCCTAGGTGACCGGCCTGGTCCTACCTTGCTATCCCTTGTTCCATGGCCTTTCTTTCTCTCCATGGTTGATGGGCCTCTTCCGAGAAGAATAGTATTTGTGATCCCGTCTGGTTTTGTTCCTTGGTCGTTTTTTTCCGGTGGTTTTTACAGCGGGTCGTATTTGCTCCTATTTTTCAGTTATGGCCGTGTGTGCCTGTTGGTTTTTTTACCACAAAAAATACGAACAGTAATGGGAATTAAACGATTGATCGATTTGTTTCTGCCGAACGATAGTTAGCCTTACTTAAACATTCCGTAGAAGTCCGTACCTAACCTATAAAGCCGATTTTGCAATTTTGCCGTATAGAGTTTTCAGGAAAAGGAGCGTGTATATTAATTGTAATTATAGTTATCGTAATAATGGTGCATTGATAGAAAATTAATAGGAAAACAAGTATGTTTGTGCCACGTTCAAAAATTATGGCTAAGTTGCCAGGAAAATCTGATGGGACTGGCAAGGAAGTTCAAGTAAGTAATGATTGTTTTATTTTTTAAAACCCATTCTAATCTCGATAGGGGAGTTGGAATTGAATGGCAGAGGTGGGAGCGGAGTGCGTAAAAGGGCTGAGTCCCCTACCCCTAGTGTTGCAGGGTCAGGGTGTGTTACTGGGTTGGGAAGAACATGACCACAATTGCATTCGTGGTTGCCTCTCACAAACTGACTGCCCAGTGCTATCAGAGGATGTGAGAAAACTGCCATAAACAGTCAATAATAATAATCATAATCAACACCCGCAATTAGGCTACCGCCCGGTGGCGAGCTCTCTCACATCTCCCCTACCCGACCAAACTCCTCTTCCACGCCCTTCCTGAACTTTGCAACCCTCCTCGCAGATACCAATTGCCCCTGCAACACATTCCACTCCCTCACAGACTCACAAGCATAGACTGCCTACCCCGCTCCGTTCTCCTCCACACCCTCTGAAGCTTCTCATTGTTGATTCCTCTCCCTCTGAACACTCCCTTACTTAGCTGGCAACGTAAGCTTCCCCACCCTCCCTCGCCATTCACCATCCTGTACATCCTGACCAGCCTTTCAACTTACCTCCTGTCCTTCAACGAGCTCCACCCCATTTCTTTCATCATCACTGATTGCCTATAGTTCCCTTTGTCCTCACCATCCTGCCCCTGTCTTCCCCACCTACCCTTCACCCATCTTGCAGACCTTTGCACCTTCTCTAGATCTACGTACGGCTCCCATATTGTTGCCGTATATTCTAACATAGGCCGTGCCATTGTGCCATATGCCTTCTCCTTTACCTCACTGCTGAATCCCTTCAGAACCCTTCCCAACATATCCAGAGCCCTTCTTCCCTTTGCAACCACCCTCTCTACCTGTTTTTTCCATCTGAGGTCTCTCTGCAATACAATCGCTAGTTACTTATATTATTCTGCTTCTCCCATCTTTACATGTCCCTGCTTATCACCTTCTTCTTTGTTAACCTTACTACCTTAGTTTTTCTTACATTTATATTCATTTATTTTCCATGGTCCACAACCATATCTTGTCAATGTCTGCCTGCAAGTTTTCACCCCCTCCCATCATTGCGTGCAATACACAATCGTNCAAGCATAGACTGCCTACCCCGCTCCGTTCTCCTCCACACCCTCTGAAGCTTCTCATTGTTGATTCCTCTCCCTCTAAACACCCCCTTACTTAGCTGGCAACGTAAGCTTCCCCACCCTCCCTCGCCATTCACCACCCTGTACATCCTGACCAGCCTTTCAACTTACCTCCTGTCCTTCAACGAACTCCACCCCATTTCTTTCATCATCACTGATTGCCTATAGTTCCCTTTGTCCTCACCATCCTGCCCCTGTCTTCTCCACCTACCCTTCACGCATCTTTCTGACCTTCTTTGCACCTTCTCTAGCTCTCACCTCCACCGCCNCACCATCCTGCCCCTGTCTTCTCCACCTACCCTTCACGCATCTTTCTGACCTTCTTTGCACCTTCTCTAGCTCTCACCTCCACCGCCACGTACGGCTCCCATATTGTTGCCGTATATTCTAACATAGGCCGTGCCATTGTGCCATATGCCTTCTCCTTCACCTCACTGCTGACTCCCTTCAGAACCCTTCCCAACATACACAAAGCCTTTCTTCCCTTTGCAACCACCCTCTCTACCGGTTTTTACATCTGAGGTTTCCCTGCAGTACAATCGCAATATACTTATATTCTGCTGCTTCTTCTATCTCTTGCCCCTCCCATCTGTACATGCCCCTGCTTATCACCTTCTTCCATGTAAACCTCACTACCTTAGTTTTTCTTACATTTATATTCATTTATTCTCCATGATCCACAACCATATCTTGTCAATGTCTGCCTGCAAGTTTTCACCCCCTCCCATCATTGCGTGCAATACACAATCGTCTGCAATCAATCTTATTTTTCCCCTAATCCCCAAACCCATGTAATTTACCATAATGGTAAACAACAAAGGACCCAGCACACTTCCCTGCGGCACCCCTGACGTAACCTCTCCTTCCTCCGATATTGCCTTCCCCACTTTCACCCTCTGTCTTCGCCCCCTGAGGAAATCCCCAATCTGCTCCACTACCCACTTGCCCGGTATCAGCTCATCCACTTTCTTCATCAAATTCCCATGGGGCACCTTATCAAATGCCTTCTCAAAGTCAATGACGCAGTCAAAACCTTTTGACAGAAAGGAATTGCAAAGTTGTATGTCATTTACGTTTTAGTTAAATATACTGGACCAGAGATAAGCAAAGACAGCTTTGGTAAAAGGGATTTGAAAAGCCAGGAGTAATATATTCAGTAGGACTGTTATATGTTTTANTAAGCAAAGACAGCTTTGGTAAAAGGGATTTGAAAAGCCAGGAGTAATATATTCAGTAGGACTGTTATATGTTTTATGCTCGAGCTGGTACTGTGTTATTTCAGTGTTAAATTACATTAATTATTAAGTTGATTACTTTGTTGTTAAGTTTTGAAGGTGAGCAAAGAACTTTTAACAGTAGTTAGAACTTTCCCTTCCACTTAGCAAAGTTTCTCGATATTGTGCATTTGTGCAAATAAGTCGTAAATTAGTATTAGTTATGGGAAAAAGCGATCCACCTGCTATTCTAGGTTATTTTAATCAGCAAAATACTGGGTGATCGGAAATTATTGGGCGTAATTTTAAGGGGTAGTAGGGCATGCTGAGACAGCATGTCTCCAGAAATGCCTCCCTACTGAGCTGCAAGTGTCAAACAATGCGTGCACAGTTTGAATTCGACACGTTGCCTGGGCCAATCACGTGCGTGCCGGAGTAGAGCCGCCTACAGGCGGACAGCAGACGACAGTCCCCAATCCCCGCGCACAGCGCCTAACAGCTTATCGCAATGCATATACGAAGAGATGTGTCGCATGGTTCACCTTTACAAGGGCTGTTCGAAGTGACGTCCTCGGACTTGCAAGCAAACGTTAACGTGGCCGACCATGATGTTACGCACTCTGTCAAAAATACACTGTGATTGTTGAATGTCAGCTGAATGTCATGGTAGGCGGCGAGAATTCTTGCAGTCAAGTCCTCGGTGCGTCTCGGCATCTAGGGGAGGTGTTCCCACGAATCATAATGAAAGTCACGTATGGAAGAAGGCCAGCTTGACTTTGCCCCGCTACGCAATCCACCTATGTACCCCATTCGGCCCGCACGTGAGTGGCCCAGGAGTGCAGCGTTGGATGCCTGTAGCTCAATAGAGAGATGTTTCCATGCACGTGTTCCTTGCATCAAAATGTTGGTTTTGATGTGCCGTACCACCACTTAAAATTATGCCCACGATTTCCGAACATCCAGTATATTGGTTCATCCACTATCCTGCCTTTGCAAGCACCCGCTAGGTTACATTGCCATGCTGAAAAGTGTTGGAGCATAATAATTTATAACATCAATCTGCAGTGGTGTAGTGGTCAGACCACTTGCCTCCCATCAAGGTGAACTGGGTTTGATTCCTGGCACATTTGGGAAACGTGGTTGGGGTTACCAGATGTCCTCTTTTACCTGGACATGTCCTCTTCTCGAGGGCTTGTTAACCGTCCGGCCTAGTTTTACAAAAAAAAANAGATGTCCTCTTTTACCTGGACATGTCCTCTTCTCGAGGGCTTGTTAACCGTCCGGCCTAGTTTTACAAAAAAAAATGTCCTTTTTTTCATTAAAAGTGAAAAATAGCAAAGTTTTACTTTTCTGTAAATTTTTTTATGTGGTTGAACATTTAGTAGATGCCAACAAACTTCCTACAAAAGTGTAAACTTTTTTGGAGAAAATTACGTGATTCTTTTGCCTTTACCGGCACTTATATTTTTTCCTGGCTGTTTTTTTTTTTTANAGATGTCCTCTTTTACCTGGACATGTCCTCTTCTCGAGGGCTTGTTAACCGTCCGGCCTAGTTTTACAAAAAAAAAAGTCCTTTTTTTCATTAAAAGTGAAAAATAGCGAAGGTTTACTTTTCTGTAAAATTTTTTATGTGGTTGAACATTTAGTAGATGCCAACAAACTTCCTACAGAAGTGTAATTTTTTTTGGAGAAAATTACGTGATTCTTTTGCCTTTACCGGCACTTATATTTTTTCCTGGCTGTTTTTTTTTTTACACATCTAAGTTAAGAAGTGCCTAATCTATTTAAAAATTTACGATTATTTGCTAGGAAATAGAAACTCGATAGAACTTATAAAATTGTCAAAGAAATGCAATCAGAATGTATCTGAACTGAGTTGTGCGAGAGTGATGTAAATAAAAAAAAACAGCTACATGGAACCAAATTTTGGATACAATTTTGCATGTAATATATTTTACCTGCGACACTATAAACCAATTTTGTACATTTCCATTGCAAATTTGTGTCTCCTCTTTCTTTGTGTCATTTTCTTGCAAGTGTCCTTTCTTTTTTAAAGCTAGTTACTTGAACCTGTCCTCTTTTTGAACACCACACATCTGGTAACCTTAAACGTGGTGGACGTAGCTATTGGCCGGTGGGTTTTCTCTGGGATCTCCCATTCCCCCTGCCTTTGCATTCTGCTGCTGCTCCATAACTCGCTCACCTTGCTTCACATTGATGTCAAGCAGCGGCCAAAACCTTTGAACTTTTGAACTCAACTCTCAGGTCATATTTAATTAAATGAATGTTATTCATAATTATTTATTTGAATGCGCTATTACGTGCGTACGCCATTGCAGAGTTTTGTCGTTAGTCACACAAAACCTCAATTGAGGAATAAATGAAAGTAATATTGTGAGTTCGTGCAACTTACAACGAAGCTGCCACATTGCATTTCGCTGTAATAAACTAGCCCATTTAGTTACTTACCCCACTGTTTGTGTTTTGCAGCCAGAAGTAAGGGAAGATGAAGAGCAGAGGGTGAAACATCAAGAAATTATTGACCTACTTGTAGCTGCAGGGTACTTCAGGGCTCGCATCAAAGGCTTGTCGGCTTTCGACAAGGTATTATTGTGAAATACGTACGTTAAGTAGCCTCCATAGTTGTAAGTTTACTCTTCTCATTGTAAGCAGTTGAGTCTGTCTATTCTAATTAAAAAAAAAACTATGGAATGTTTTGGTATAAGTCTTTTTTCACGACAGAAATGAAAGTCAATATTTTGTAGCCAATTCATAAATTTGGTTATTAAAACAATAAATGTGGTGGTTGAAAAGTGTAAAATTCAGCAAACATTGCTGTAAGTAGTCCTTTGTTTACAATATTAATTCTTCTGTGAAACCATGTTTTAAAATACAACAGTGACAGTGCTGTATCTTCTCGGAACAGATTGATTACTGTATTAAAGCCCTGTAGTCAGCGCTTGAAACTGCGCGGAAACACAACGCACGCAAAGTTTGCTTGCGCTGTTTTCCATCGCCGTCGCAGTGCTTTCATACGACCTTGAGGCGTTGAACGTGCTTTACTAGGGATGCTGGGCCGTAAAGTTGTCGGGTGTGAGTTGTTTCACGACATATTTGTTATTAATGTAGCACCATGATTTACTATAACGTTGTTAGTTTGCTATAAAGTTAGTTTGTGGTGTTAAACAGTTTATCCAGTATGTATGATTTAAACTTCGTTAAATGAATAGTGTTAGTTATTGCAAGTTTATCTTGTACATGTCGCACAAAACCCACGTAGAATTACATAAAAATGTAGAAACAAAAAAAATTAATTTAATTTAAAAGAAAAAAAACCTTATGTGAGTTGTCAGCAGATAAATAAATACAGTGTTCTCACAGTCAAGCACTGAGCATTGGTCAGGAAAAGTCAGTAACTTTTTGAATACGTCACCTTGTCAGGAGTGTCTTGAAAATGTGGTTTTTATCAAGGAAAACTAGTCTCATAGTGTAATAACATATTTATCCCATCATCCCCGTTTTATAATAGTTGACGTAGGCAAGTTTGAAGCTAGTGAAGATTTTGGCTTAGATGAGATTTGTTCTCAGATGATGAGAGAGCTATGGCTTTAGGAAGTTGTCGAACTCTAATTCTTTCGCATGGCAGCGCCTCCATTGAAGACTGTGGATTTGCAGTAAGTAAATCAGTGTGTGGAATACCCTACATGAAGATTCACTCATTGGCCATTAGGAGTTTGTACAATGCAATGAAACGCCATGATGANTGTGTGGAATACCCTACATGAAGATTCACTCATTGGCCATTAGGAGTTTGTACAATGCAATGAAACGCCATGATGAAATAATTCATGTACCCACCTGTGGATGTGAAGATATTACTTTCCGTGAGGGAGGACAGCGAGGAGGAGGCATAAACACAGACACTTCTTTGAAAAGAAACATCTTTATAAGAGTGATACAAAAAAAAGGAAAATTGAGGGCACAGAGGATGCATAACAGAATGGAGCTTGAAGATGTGAAAGAAGAGACAGTAAAAGAAATTTGTATGCTGGAGAATAATTTAAGGAAACTCTAAAACCCGGGAGGTTATTGCAACCAAAATTAAGTACCAATGTTTCTAAAATTTTTTCTTGGCAAAACTTTGTAAACAAGTTTGATGCCCTACCTAATGGGTGTTCTTAGCATTGGTCGACATCGGAGCCTCCCCCCCCACCCCCTCCGATGGCTGGGAAGCAGAAGCAGGCATCGTCCGCTTGGCTGGGTTGTTGCTGGGAGGGGCACTGTTGGCTTTCAGCTAGTTAATTACGGCCTGATGGGCGCAAGGAGCACTAGTGGGAGCTGACCTGGTTTGAACCCTGGTTGCTGTGCAACTTGATGATTGGTCCAAGCGGTGAACCACCTTGTCTGAGGCTGAGGGCCTGTTATGGTGGTTTGGGAGGCGGTGGCGAAGCGGCACGGGGGACGTGCCACAGCAGCTCGCGGTACAGGTTGTGGCTTCCACCGGTCGAGCTGGCTGATGTGCCTCTCTGCCGCGATGCTGCTTCTTCTTGCTTCCAGGAATACGCTCGATCGTCACTCCGTCCGTCCTCTACCAGGCTTCCGGTCACCGCTAGCCCCTGTTTGGCAGTCTCGTCCTGGCCAGTCCTGTGGCGAGGCACAATGGGTAGGTAAGGTGGAGAGGAGGATAGTGGATGATCTGTAGAAGCGAGCACTGTCTGAGAGGATGATGGGTTAGGCAGGTGGGTTTTGTTGGAAGACCTGACTATCGACCTCCCTCCAGCAGGCGGCTTAGTGGGTGGGAAGTCGCCGGCAGACCCAAGCACTCACAGAAGGGTGCAACAGTCGGTGGGCCACTGCTCTGCAGAGACAGGACTCCTTATTGGCGAGGAAGGGACAAGTGCGGCGGCACGTGCCTGCTCCGGTAAGTGTGTCTGAGGCATCTCTTCCTGGGAGGGGGCCGCAGCTGTGGCAAGGCTAGAATGTTAAGGACGTCGCCTGTGGAACGTCAAGTTTTCCTACTAACGTGTAAACATTTCATGTGGCATGATGACTTACATTTCTATTGGAGGAATGATACTTAACCATATTTTATTGTCGTGCCTCGGAAAACTAATTTTATCGACGTATCTTTTCTTCAGGTTGTTGGAGGCATGACTTGGTGTATCGACACTTGCAATTTTGATGTTGACATTGACCTTCTGTTCCAAGAAAATCTTACCATTGGTCAGAAAATGTAAGTAACTCCTTTTGGATTTGTCTCGAATTGTTTCATATTTGCTGTACTTGTTTACTAACGAACCCCTGGACCGATTTTATTTTTCTTATGTACCTTGAAATTGAATTTTATTTACTTTATTGAAAAAGTAATACTGTAGCAATTTTTTAAGTTAATTAAACCAGAAATTTTTGTAATTGTCATCAGCAGGTGACTGTAAAGATATTGACAAGAGTACGCTTCACAGTGGAAGCAGTGATAGTTACCGTGTGTGAAGCCGCGTTTGTTTCCAGTGCTCTGACGGAGAAGATTGTTGCGGTGCTGCCCGAGATGAAGTGCCCTCACGCCATTGAGCCCCATCAGATACAAGGCCTCGACTTCATACACATATTCCCAGTCATACAGGTCAGTTTGCTACCGTTATTATGTTTGTCGTAGTAAATAACATGTTGATGGTTCAACTCCAGATCACGAAGTTATCAGAACTGCAAAACATTTTGTGATTTTATGATAAATTGATTTTTGCATTGTAACCGTTCCATAGTTTTAATTACATTAAGATTATTTGAACAGAGAAATGGCTGCAGTGTAAAAATGAATTTAGTGTACAGTATTTTACTGTTTGTGACAACATGATATTGCGTCTGTACCAATTATGAGATAAAGAGTTGGAACCTACAGATTATATCTCGGCTCTTTACTTTTAAGATTTTGGTGCCCCAACAATTATATATTGCCAGCCATGCAGCAGAAACTGTATTTCTTAATAATTTACTGAACTTTTATCTCCAACTTTTGGTATTGAAGAAAATGATTTGTGCAAAAATCTTATCAGTTCATTTGAGTTTATTTCATACATAATTCTCTTTCCCACAAATATTATTTTTCTAAAGATTTTGAGAAGGTAATTTGTTTTGCTTTGGCAGTGGTATTGAAATTTAACTAATAAAATATACAGGAAGAAATGTAGTTCGAAGGCACCCTAATTGTCCACATACCACATAAGCCAACAGTTTTACCTGGTGCAGATTATTTCATAACTATGTTTGATAATAAAACTAAACAAGTATAGTATTTGGTTTGCTTTTTTTCATCCCTTGAACTGAAGATACGTACTTGGTGGCAGAGGTGAATGGTACGCAGCTGATTTGATGAACAGAAAGCAAGAGTTTTGAATGTTGATATGGTTGTACGTAGTATAATTCATGGTGCACACTTACCAAAGTGCTTTCGTAAGGACTTGAACGAAGTTGAGATTCTTTGGCTCTTCAGTGTATATTTGCAGTAACGGGCCTTCAGACAAGTGGAAGCGCACTAGTGCTGCGTGTGGTTGGACCGTATCAGGGACGAGCGGCAACACTGTTGTTCTAGTGGCTCGTCAAGAAGTCTGTGGAGACGCGGGAGGAGATGGGGGACCTGACGCGCTCGCTGGCCGTCAGCCAGTTCGACAAGCAGTTCAGCCTTCCGGAGGAGGCGCAGGATCGTGAACGGCAGCAAGGCATCGAGAAGAATGTTCATCTCATCCAGGTGGGCTCCTGGCTTCCCATCATCATTATATAACTAATAGATTTTAGAAAACTTAAATTTGCTCTCTCACCTGATACAAAATGTGCACATGTGGCATGTGAAAACTAAACTAATGCATCTTTTCATATTTTTAAAAGTTTTATTTTATTTTCGTTCTCCTCTTGTTTCAACCTTTTACAAGACCATATATATCTGCTTTCATGCGTGCATCCACTATGTACCATAAAATACAGTAAAAATCTCTTGATGTTTCTGGTGGGACTGCAAAATGTAGGTTTGTTAACTAGGAAAGCTTTTTAAGAGGATAAAATTACTTGAGTGTTGATATAATGGGTGCAAAATTATGTAATCTTGGTCAAGCAAGAAAATATTTTAGACGGAAACTTCTTAAAATCGTTTCACTTTGGAAACTGTTTTATATGTGGTCATATTTGTGTGTTTAGGAGTATTATTTTTCTGCATTAAGCCAAAAAAAATAGTGTTATTTAATGTATTTGTGACTGCAGGAGGTGTACCGTCCACGGAGGTTATTCCGTCGGAAGGATCCTCTGCCTGGGGACGAGGAATACCAAGTGCAGAGCACGTTACTGGAGTACGGCCACAGTTCCACCGCGCTGGCTGCGACTGCTGCAGATCGCGTGGTGAGCTCGCAGTCCTTTGCCCGAGTGCTTGAGATCTTTGTGGCAATTGCTTGCTTGTACAGTTGGTTAGTAATAACACGTGACTTTGAGAATCACAAAGTTTTCTAGGCTGCTCACGCTAAAGTAAGCACTTTTCAAATCAGCTTTTGAAAAACATCGTTGTCTATAACTGCGTGTATGCTACGGTACGCATGGAACGTATGCTCCCGGTGTTAGCAGNGTACGCATGGAACGTATGCTCCCGGTGTTAGCAGCAATTTAACGAACATAGTTTTCAGACTTGATGTTGTGTTACGAGGGTAATGTTTAAATTCATGGCGCTTGTGTCAACCTTTCTGGTTTTATACACGTTACGAGCATAAATCTGTGTATCGGCAACACGTTTATCTTCGTACAAGTTCCACAGTTTTACTTGGAGTGGAGAGGAGAGATTCAGGCAACTCTTAACATCAGGGTCTTGAGAACCAATAAGGGTGAAGCGAGGTGAACATGGAGCGGCAGTGGAATACAAGGGGGGGGGG